>CM068745.1:80795686-80955924 GCA_035084275.1 Hydrolagus colliei | reverse complement strand
AATCTCTCCACCTTGCCTCCTAACCCTATTCTGATGGTCTAATTTTGTGGCCACTTTAGGCCTTTTTTTAAGTTTCAGAGAGATTTTAAAAAAATAATACAAATAAAATCAAGATTTTTGAGAGGCAGAGCCTGGGAAAGTAGCGTGAAAGCTGATAGTAGGCTCCCCCGATTGTTTTAGATTTATCCCTCCAATCCATTACCCGTTGACTGCACACAACTGTCTCCAACTGGCCTCTTGCTTTGCCCTTGTGCTCACTGCTCCACCGCAAAACTCTATGGAGCTCTCTCCCTCAATCCCCCCCCACTTTTCCCCCTCCTTCCCCACCTCCAGTCTCCTCCCTCCAATCCCCTGGTTTGGTGTCAAGCACTCTGAGATGCTATCCCACATGATTTGGGTGTGTGCGTGTGGGGGGGGGGAGACTATATAAATGCAAGTTGCCGTTGTTGATGGTGATGCAGTTGCGACAGGGGGATAAACTCTTATCATTGACTTTCATGGTTATGAGCGACCAACTTGCTTGGAAAGGGTGATAGCAAGGGTCTGGACTACAATTAGCTTCCAGCCGTAATAATAATAATCCTTCCATTCGATGTAGCTCCGTATCAGATTGTTGAGACTTGAGACCTCGCCACAGGATACATTGTGAAGTGAATTGACTGTATGTTTTGTGGCAAAACGCGGCAGCCAATTGTGCACAGCAGCGTCCCACAATTAGTCGTGGATTGAGTGACCAAATTATTTTTGATGTGAGGGATTATTACTCCCAGGAAGCGATCCACTAATCAACTGATATTTGGAACAACTCCTACTGCTCCATTTGCTTGTCGTTCCCAGAAGCATGTTGAGGAGAGGGGCTGTACTTACCCAACCACATAACCAGTAAAGGGGGTGTTTATCTGCAATGTAGTATGTAATGGCTGTGCTGTTCAACTGTGGACTCTCCCTCAAATATACTTCACGTTGCAGTTGTTAATCTGATATCAAGCATGAACCGCACAGAGCATCAATGCCCTGGGGGACAGCCCCAATCGATACAGAAAAGACTGAACACAGACGTACCTAAGACACAAAGCCCTTTCTTACAATAGTAATAATACTATAATAATCCTTGCCTTTGATGTAGCACCTGATCATGTATTCGGGACGCCTCAAAACGCTTCACAGGATATACCGTAAAGTGAATTGACTGTGTACTTTGTGAGTGAAATGCTATTTATATAATACTAATCCTTTGATATAGCGCTTTTAGCGTCTTCCAGACAGGCGTCTTAAAGAATAAACTGTAAAAGGAATTGACTGTATATTTGTGGGCGAAACACGGCAGCCAATTGCGCACAGCAGCGTCCCCACAAACAGTCGTGCATTGAAATGACCAATTTTATTATTGTTTTTTTTGGAGGGATTATTATTAGGTGTGTGTGGAGTAAGGAAACTTGCTCAAGGTTTCGCCCTGACCTGCCTGGATTCAAACACAGGTCTCATGCTTGTAAGGCGAGTGCTCTAACCACTGAGCTACAGGACTTCACATAATGATATCACATAATAATTCAGATAAATCCCCGTTTTAGCCAGATGAATGGGGAAGAGCATTTTTGCGTTTGGTATGGTGGTTTATCACGTTGACGAAAGTACATCTCAAAGTGCTTCGCAGCATACACTGCAAAATTAAGTGACTCAATATGTGTAGGTGAATGCGGCAACTCGATTGCTCACAGCAGTGTCCCACAAACAGACGTGGAATGAGTTATCAGTTTTATTTGGGGGGTTGTTGGCCAGGACACCAGAAGAAAGAAACTCCCTTTGCTTTTCCATCAGCCCCGTGGGATCTTTAATGTCCACCTGAACAGGCAGAGGGGACCTCGGCTTAACCTCTCGTCCAAAGAATGGCACCTCTAAGAAGGCAACACCCTCCCAAGCGCTGCATTGGCGTGTCAGCTTATACTATGTTACTCCCAAGTCCCCAAGTGGTGGCTTGACCTCACAACCTTCTGACTCGGAGACGAGAGAGCCACCACTGAGCCAGGGATTTATAATTAAGAGGGTCTTGCCTTTCAGTGGAGCATCATGGAAGCTGATACTCTATGCATCTCCTCCCTTGTGACAGAAATCCTTGATCTGTGCAGTCATCCCTGATTAAATTAAACATCACAGTGTAATTATGCTTCCAACGTTCCTCGTACCTTATGGGCCTGAACAGTTCCACACTTAGTGCGATTCAGTAACAATGTAAGTGGGAGAGTGCGTTGCTTTCCCAGTGGAGTGGATGCCAAAGCAATTGCACCTGACATGCCCCTTCTTGGAAGGGAATGAAACATGGGGTAGAGCTTGTTAGTCGAGTGAGTTTTTGGATTGACGATCCCACCACTGAGAGCGAGCGCTAAAACATAGCCTGTTTTGCAAGCCCTATAAAGTCCTGTAGGGTAATGGTAAGAACGCTCGCCTCGCAAACGAGAGGACCCAGGTTCGATTCCGGGCAGGGCAAAACCCGAAGGCGAGTTCCCTCACTCCACACGCCGCTGTTTACCTAGCCGCAAGTAGTAACCCTTTTGTTACGTTGATTGGCAGATCGCTTTTTCCGGGAATAATAATCTCTCCCCAAAATCTAACAATCATTCAGACACCCGATCCACTGTTTCTGGGGCACTGCTGTGCACAATTGACTGCTGTGTTTCACCCAAAATACACAGTCCATTCATGTTACTGTGAAGTGCGTTGAGACATCTCGACGGTATGATAAAACATTACGTCAAATGCAGGGATTATTATTAGTAGTAGTAGTTGTAGAAGTGATAGCAGCATCTATCCCCAGGAGTGTCTGAGAGTCATATCAATCTTAGTTGGGTTTCCGTGCCCTCATCACACCAGCCCTCGCCACTGACTCCCTATCCCACTGACTCCCTATCCCACAATGGATCGACATCAAAATTCTCTTACTCGTCTACAAATCCTTTCAAGGCCTGGCATCTCTCTACAACTTCGACCTGCTTTCTCCCCTACTCCACCACCTGCTGCCTCCACTCATCTGGCTCTGGCCTCCATCTTATCCCTCATCCCCTCTGCTTTACAGTGTATTTACATCAAATGCAAGGATTATTTCTCTGAAGCACTATGAGACGCTAGATCAAATGCAAGGATTATTATTATTATTATGAGATGTTAAACCATCTGCCTGATCAAGTGATTGCTGAAGAATCCAGCCCCTTGAAAACAGGGAAATCTCTCCATCTCCCCCATTATCCTGGTCAACAATCCCCCCCCACCACCACACATAAAATGTGTCTCTCACTAAATGGCTATTTGTGAAGCTCCTGTAGCTCAGTGTTTAGAGCACTCGTCTTACAACCTTGGGCAAGTTTCCTTACTCCATACACACATGCGCCTAATAATAATCCATCCCCAAAACCCCAAAATAATAAAAATTGGTCATTTTCAATCCACGATCTATTTGTGGGACACTGCTGTGCACAATTGGCTGCCGCGTTTCTCACGCAAATACAGTCAATTCACTTAACAGTATGTTCTGTGAAGCGCTTTGAGACGTCGATAAGATGTGAAAAGGGCTGCATCAAATGCAAGGATTATTATTATTTATTATTATTTGTGGGGACGTTACTGTGTCTGCCTCCAAAACCCACTACACTTTGCGGCCAATCTGCAAGCGAAACACTTTGAGAATGCCTGCATGATGTGATAAGGCGCTATATCAAATGCAAGGATTATTATTATTATTAGATAATTTGAAAGTGAATATTATTCACTGTCTCTACAGAGGGAATGCAGCTCGTGACAGATTGTTACCAGCCTTTTGTCTCCGGATTCCACCCTCCGGCTGTGATTAGATTTCATATTAAAATCAAAGAGCTGTGTGCTACTTAGACGCCTTGCTTGCTGTCACTGTTAGTAGGAGCCTGCTGTTATCAATAAATATAATAATCCTTGCATTTGATATTGCGCCTGATCACGTCATCGAGAGGTCTCAAAGCGCTTCACGGGATACACTGTAATGTGGATTGACTGTGTGTCTTGCTGGTGAAATTCAACACACAGCAGTGTCCCACAAATATCCGTGTAACGTGTGACCAATTTTAATTGAGGGATTCGATGTTGACCAGGACAAAGCGAGAGAGAAACTCCCTTTTGGAATCGTAACACGGGATTTTTAACCTCCACCTGAACAGGCAGACGGCACCTCGCTTCCACATTTCATCTGAAGGAGGCCACCTCCGACAAGCACCCCCTCCCACACCCCAGCCATAACATTAATTGTAATAATCTTTGCATTTGATGTAGCCCTTTTCACATCTTCCACACGCTTCTCAAAACGATTCACACAATAGACTGTAAGTGAATTGAGTGTATATTTGTGGGCCGTAACATTACGTTTGGATGATTGTTGGTCAGGGGCCCTGTGTTTGATATACCGTCTTATCATGTCATTGAGACGTCTCAAAGCGCTAACACAGAACAGAGCATTGTAAAGAGAATTGACTATGTATTTTGTGAGTGAAATGTGGCAGCCAATTGCGCACAGCAGTTTAAAAAAAAGAGATTATGAGCCTAAAAGAAAAGCAATCCACAACCAACAAACAACCGAGTTTCTACTTACTAGGTAAACCAAAGATGTTTGGAATAAGGACACTTGCCTAAGGTTTGGACTCGCGTGGGAATTGAACCCAGGTCCTCTCGCTTGCGAGGCAAACGCTCTTACCACAATGCTACGGGACTTCACAGACTTGGCTGGCAATGGTGAAATAGAGAGAGAAGAGAGAGAGAGAGAGAGAGAGAGAGAGCGTGGGAGGTGGTGTGGGGGAGGAAGATCAGTAGGAGGAGATCAGAGAGTTAAGAGAGGGAGAACTGGCCTGAGCGAGCGGATGAATGGATTTGGAGGTGTGAGGGAATTTATTTTTTAATATCAGAAACATGAACGAGGCGTGTTACACAAACCAATAATGTTCATTAGATTATGCAAATAAGTATTTTTTCCCCCCACTGGCCATTCTCTGCTGCTCCTGTAAGTGTGGCATCCCCAGAGAGACACCTACCCTCCTCCCCCTCCCCCCCCTCTCTCCCTCCCCACCCCCCCGCCCCATACACCCACCCACCATACACACCCATAACGTCTCCCGTTGCTACAGCGATGGCGTGAGCTGTCAGCACCTATTGCTTAATGCTGACAAATGGTACTTATTACAGCTGCACTAATTTCACCCGATCGCCCCCCACTCCCCCCCACCTCCCCCCCATATGAAGATACTTAGCCTCGGTTGATCAAATTGTGTCGGGGTAATTACTGGGAACAGAAATTACTAAAAGGCAGCAGAATTCCCCCCACTCGCTCATATTCTAGCTTCTCATAACTCAGGTCTCTGCCTCTCTCACAAGCCTTTCCCCGAGATCAGGTACTCCCTCCCGTGTCCTCTGACGTTTATTGGTTCGGCGCAATCTAATTTTTGCCTTCGCTCCGTTAACCCCTTGTTCACTGCGAGACGGGATACTGTATATATACTGCACAGTGGATTGACTGTGTCATTTTTGTGGGCGAAACGTGGCAGCCAATTGTGCCCAGCAGTGTCTACCACAAACAGCCGTGGATTGAGTGAACAAATCGAACGAAAAAGATTATTAAGGGATTATTAACCCCTGGAAAAGTGATCCGCCAATCGGCTAATAACCAGGTTCCGAATTACCACCAGTATGGACGAAGGAAAGCTCTTCACGTCTTCTGGTGTCTGAAGAGGGCAGGAAAGAAAGACATTTCTCCCCCCACACCCGCCCCACTGGCCAACAGAATAATAAAAATAATAATAATTTTTGCCCAGCCCGCGTGTTATTTGTCGATAGAGCACAAGATGTACTCTCCGACCTGCTCACTCACCACTCCACAACGCATTTTAACCACTATTAAACCCCCAAACTGTGAAACACTTTTCCCCAATTCCTCCGCCTTGCCCCCAACCCGCCCCCCCCCCCTCCCACCACTCCCACCAGCCTTTCCCCATCTTCAGGTCCCGCCTGAAGACCTTCCACTCCGACCAGGTTCACCGTCACCTCCTGCCGGGTTGGCATTGTGCTACGCCATGATGGGACTCTACCCTGTGTGAGGGGTGCTGTATAAATGCAAGTTGTTGCTGTTGTTCTCGTAAAGAAGAACAACTCGCATTTAAACAGTGCAGTTCACACAGGGGCAGCGTCCCACCCCCCCCCCCCCTCCCTCCCACCACCCCCCACCGAAACCCTGCTTGGAAAAAAAAGACAATCCAGCCACAACTGATCTTGACTTGTCCTGAAATCCCCTCCCGCCATCCCAACAACAAACTGCATTTATCTCATCATAATAATAATCCTTGCATTTGCTATAGCGTATTATCACATTGTTAAGACGCCTGAAAGCGCTACATGGATTGAGTGACCAATTTGTTTTCACTAGCAACTGGGTTCCTACTTAATGTTAGCCAAACAGAGGTGTGTGGAGGAAGGAATTTGCCTGTGGTCTCTCTGTGCCCGCCTGGGAATCGAACCCACGTCCTCCCTCCAATTTATAATTTATGAACGGTTTAACCACTAAGCTACAGGATTCCACATTCCAAGACCAAGGGGTTTTATTACAATCATAATAATACTTGCAATTGATAAGCGCACTATCACCTGTAGCTCAGTGGTTGGAGCACTCAAGCCTTACAAGCGTGAGACCTGTGTTCAAATCCAGGCAGGTCAGGGCGAAAACTTGGGCAAGTTTCCTTACTCCACACACACACACGCCTAATAATAATCAGTCCAAAAAACCCACAATAATAAAAATTGGTCATTTCAATCCATGACTGCGTGTGGAGACGCTGCTGTGCGCAATTGGCTGCCGCGTTTCGCCCACACTTTACGGTACATTCTGTGAAGCGCTTTGAGACGTCGATAAGACATGAGAAGCGCCACATAAATGCAAGAATTATTATTATATTATTATCGAGACGACTAAACGAGCTTCCCAAGATACAACGCAAAGTGGAGAGACTGTGTATTTCGCGGCCGAGTTGCTTTTGGTATTGAATAAGCCGCTTACCTGGAACAAACGCGCCACCTACTGGTGGCCATTCCATAAATAAGTTAAGGAAACCTTTCAGGAATGACTCAGATTTTTACCCTTGGGTTTCTCTATACAACCTTCAAGCCAACATTCACGTGGAAACCGGAGTTAACCAGGGCCTTTTCCCTCTAGCAAACACAGACATGATTTATGAGTACTGCGCTCCATGTTAGGAGCTTGGCAAAGGGAGCTGGGAAAAATATATTTGAAGTGGGCGGGAGGAGGCAGAAGGCTGTGCTATCAATCGCTTTTTTTTCCTCTATCATTCTCTCACTATCATTCTCTTACTCTCTTGTGTGCTCTCTTTCTCGCGCTCTCATTCTTACTCTCTCCCTCTCTCGCTCTCTGTCTCTCTCTCTCTCTCTCACACACACTTGCTCTCTCTTTGCCATCTCTCACCCTCAACCCTCACCTTGTCTTTCTCTCTCTTGCTCTCTCTCATTCACTGTCTCTCCCTTGCTCTTTCTCTCGTACTCTCACAGATTTGATTGCTGCCAATTAATCACAGTGATTCCAATGGGACATTTCACTGGAAACGCCACAACATTTATGAGCTGCTGAAGATTATATTATTATACATCTCCACCACTCTAATGCTCTGCTTGTCAGACTACTTACTACCTTTTATAATAATAATAATAATCCTTGCATTTGATATAGCGCTTTTCACATTTTATCGATGTCTCAAAGCGCTTCACAGATTATACTGTAAAGTGAATTGACTGTATATTTGTGGGTGAAATGCGGCAGCCAATTGCGCACGGCAGCGTCCCACACACAGTCGTGGATTGAAATGACCAATTTTATTATCATGTTTTTTTTTGGATGGATTCTTATTGTGTAAGGAAACTTACGCAAGGTTTCGCCCTGACCTGCCTGGATTCGAACACAGGTTTCTCATGTTTGTAAGGCTCCTTTGTCTCCCATCAACCCAGCAGATCAGATTCAGGATCCTGTCCTCACATTCAAACTCCTCCCAAGGCATCCTCCCACTCCTAACCCACTCTATCTCCCTTCAACTCTACTCTCCTTTGGATAAGACATTAAACCAAGGTCCCATCTGCTCTGTTCAGGTGGATGTTAAGGATCCAGCGGCACTATTGGAAAAGAGAAGATTTTGCGCTCTCGAGCCAAAGGAGGGATTGAGAGAGAGAGTTCTAGAGTTTTGTTGTGTAGTGGAGTTCCAGCCAAAAATCTCCCAGATAAAAATTGGTCACTCAATCAACGACTGTTGGTGGGATACTGCTGTGATCAATTAGCTGCTGCGTTTCACCCACAAAATACGCAGTCACTACACTTTACAGTACATCCTGGGACGAGTGATAAAGTCCTTTGGAATTCCATCTCACAATCCTTTTGCCTTTCTCCCTCCCATGCCTCCTCAAGGCATGAGTCAAGAGCCTCCTTTCCGGCTGTGCCCTCCTACCTCTCTGCCCTCCCTCACCACAACCTGCTCTCCCAACACTCAGGTCCTGATCCCTGACTGTTCAGCGCCTTGGGACATCCTCCCGACATGAAAGGCGCTTTACAAATATAAATTTGTTGTTGTTATATCTTACTGTATCAAATGCAGGGATTAATATTACTATTATTACTGATTCTCGGTTTAGTTTGGTTAAAAACCTACCTTTTTTTTAAAACAGTGTTTTTGGTCACCTCGAAGTGCTTCACACAATTAATTGGTAAAGTTGAATGACCGTATGAATTCATTGAAAATCATAGATTTAATGTGGTTTACTGTTTTATTGTTTATTTTATTGGAAGGATCTCACCTCGTGTTAACGGCTTCAGGGGGAGAAACAGAAGGGGGGTGGGTTTCAACGAAACTTGGGAGAAGAGGTGTTTAGTGGTGATAGAATAAACAAAATACCAGAGAGGCAGGGGGTGTCTGGAGTTATGATTGTGATGGGGGGGAGGGAGGGTGATAGAAAAACTCCTATGGCCTGATAACTCCTGTGGCCTGAAAACTCCTATGGTTTTTGTTAACACATATTCAACCCATCAGTTAACACACTCTTTTTTACCTTTTCCTTTGTCTTTTTTGTCTCTTTTGCCTTCCATGTCCTGCCTCTCCCCCTTTAACGTCCTCAAGAAACCTCTCCCTCCAAACAAGCCCCAGTTCTGACGAAGGGTTGTAGACCCGAAACGTTGACTCTTTTTCCATTCTCCATGGATGCTGCCTGACCTGCTGAGTTTCCCCAGCAACTTTTGTTTTTGTTTCAGATTCCCAGCATCTGTAGTATTTTGTGTTTTGTTTACCCATTGACTAATAACTGGTTCCCCACTTACGTCCTATATGCACTGCGGGAGTTAACTCTCTGTCTACATGTGGAGTGTGGGGGATTGTGTTGATTTAGATGCACTCAGAGAGACACGGCTTTTCGATCGGGCTAATGGTGGGAAGTGGTTTCAGGGAATGTCTCCTAATCACATTTGACATTGTGATTTGATGGGTGGTGACTTGTAAAGGGCATCGCAGAAAAATACAATTGGGGAGCTTTTAACACAGATTATTCTCAGTTATTGTCGGAGGGGGAGGTGGACCGTGCCTTCGGGGGAGAGTGGTGGAGGGGGACGGAGGGGTTAGCAAGAAAGGGTGGTGGGGAGGCAGGGAGAGCGAGAGGGAGGAAAGGAGGGAGGAAAGAGGGATGATGTGGAGAGAGAGGATTGGAAGAAGAAAAGAGAAGGGAGGGAGGAATGAAGGAGAGAGAGGGCAGGGAACGAGGGAGTGGGAGCGGGACAGAGAGAGGAAACGGTGAAGGGATGAGGTGGAGAGGGTTTATCCTTACTTGTTGTGGTTCAGTGCGCACTAAAGATATCTGAGGGAAGGAACATGGAGGGGAAGGGCAGATTTTTATAAAAGAAAAAGTCCATCTAAACATCAAATTGTGAAGCATTTCAGTTTGCAGGATTCCGCTTCCCTTGTTTGTTTGTGTGTGCACACGTGTGTGTGAGTGTGTGCACACGTGTGTGTGTGTGTATGAGTGTGCACATGTGTGTGTGGGTGAGTGTGTGCACGTGTGTGTGTGAGTGTACACGCACGTGTGTGTGTGTGTGTATGTGTGTGTGTGTATGCAATTGTCTGCCATGTTTCGCCCACAAAATACACAGTCGCTCCACTTTATAATCTATTCTGTAAAGCGTTTTGAGATGTCTCAATGACGTGATCAGGAGCTATATCTATTGCAAGGATTATTCGTATTATACTGCCCAGTGTAAAGTAGTTCTTAATTATTGTTGCACCTAATATTAATAAGATGAATGAATCTCTATATAATATATATATTACAGTACATAAGCTACATTTATTGAAGCCATATTTAATACCGATTATATTTGTTACTAACCACATGTGTAATCACTGATTTACCCCTCAGTCCTCTGGGTTATGTCTTTTGAAAGTCACCTTGTCATTTTTAGTTTTCCTAGGCTTAAATTGGCTGTTCTATTCATAGCAAACTCACCCGGACTGCAAGCTAGAGAAAGGGAGAGACCTCATTTTTCTCCCTCGCTCCCTCCCTTTACCCCATTTCCTCTCCGCTGTCCTCTCCCTCTCTCCCTTCCTCCTGCACCCGTCACCCAACACCCCACCTCCACCACTATGAACCCCAACTCAGGACTTGGCTGCCACGTTGGCCTGCAACCGACACAGTCATTTGCCCTGTAATTAAAATGATTGTGTCAGACCAGCTCAACTGAAATGATGAGTGCTCTCATCATTGACTGTTTGTGGGACACTGCTGTGCGCAATTTGGCTGCCGCGTTTCACCCACAAATATACAGTCAATTTTCCTACTCTCCTTTCCCCTACCACGACCCCTCCCCCCCCCACCGGCTCTGGTCCCCACCTTTATCCCCCCCCCTTTCTTCCCTCTTTTCTTCTCCCTACTCTGACCCTTCCCCCATTGCTCTGGTCCTTACCTTGGGACGTTGTTGTATTCTGTGAAACGCTTTGAGATCTCGATAAGATGTGGAAAGCGCTATAGCAATATAAAGATTACTATTATTATTTATTATCTATGAGTCAGGAGATTGCAATGTAGGGCTTGGTGGGGTGTTGCATTGTCGGAGGTGTTGTCCTTCGGATGTGCTGTGAAAACCAAGGTCCGTCTACCTGTTCGGGTAGGACGGTTAAAAATCACATATCATTATTCGAAAAGATAAGGGAGTTTCTCTCTCCTGGTGTCCTGGGAAAATAATTCCCCCCCAAATAAAAAAAATTGCTCCCTCCCTCCCTCCCTCCCTCCCTCCCTCCCTCCCTCCCTCCCTCCCTCCCTCCCTCCCTCCCTCCCTCCCTCCCTCCCTCCCTCCCTCCCTCCCTCCCTCCCTCCCTCCCTCCCTCCCTCCCTCCCTCCCTCCCTCCCTCCCTCCCTCCCTCCCTCCCGCCCTCACTCACTCACTCACTCACTCACTCCACCGCAGCACGCAACCGGCTGCCCACGTTTCATCTACAAAGATACGGTGAATCCACTTAACAGTGTATACAGTACCGTGAAGCGCTTTGAGATGTCTCAACGATGTGATGAGGTGCTGAATCAAATGCAAGGATTACTTATGATTGAGCCGAGCTCGGTCCGTTGCACCCTTACATTTGGGTCATAACAGCAAAGGGTTCAATCCTCACATTGGGGCTCGTTATTTGCAATGTAAAGGGTGGGGAGGGTGAGGGGTGGGGGGAGAAAGAGAGAGAGAGAGAGAGAGAGAATGTTGTATTCAAGGTGCAGTTCTGTGTGTTACATCAAGGTTCCATCCCTGACCCTATTCAGTTTGGACATTGCAGATCCCGCTGCGCTGTTGGAGGAGCGAAGAGAGTTTCTCTCTCTCTCCTGTGTGTCCTGACAGACAATTCACATACCCCCACCCCTTCCCCCCACCCACCCAGATGAAATCGTTCATTTGCTTTATGACTGATTCACCCAGTCGACAGCAATTAGCTGTGAAGCACGATGAAATGTTTTGATGTGGTAAGCTGGCACTGTATTAAATGAAAGGCTTAGTATGTAACGTAATTTGAAAGACGTGAGAGTGGGGGCAATCTCTTAACGCATACCTCCTACGCAGTCTCGCCCGGGGAAGAGAGGTGGAGGGGCGAGGGGAGTGAGTTGGGGGAGCTAACGGTGCCCAAGCTAGGCTTGCCTGACCTTTGAAGCTGGGAGGAGTGGAGACGAGAAGGGAGAGCTCGGGAATACGTCTTTGCATTTGATACGCTGCCAATGTCGTTGAAAAGCATTCCACATGTAATTGCTGTCAAATGTAATGACTGTGTGTTTGTAGCCGAAAGCGGCACCAATTTGCACACAGCAATGTCCCTACCAACAGCCGCAAAGAGTTAAGGTCTCAACCGAAGGACAACATCTCTGACCATTCCCCAGAGGCAGAAGGTTGTGGGTTCAAGCCTCCACGTGGGGCCGTGCAATCACATTGTCTAAACTGACACAAAATATACAGTCAATTCTTTTTACAACAACAACAACACTAACAAAATGACACTTGTATAGCACCTTTCATGTCAGGAGGACGTCCCAAGGTATATTCTGTGAAGCACTTTGAGACGTCTCAACAATATGGTGTTTTATCAAATACAAAGATTATTATTATGTGTGTACATGGTTAGTGTGTTTAGGACATGTTTTTGGTGTGTTAATGTACATGTGTATTTTTGGTGTATGTGTTTTTGGACTGTGTATGTGTGTGTTAGTGTACATGTGTGTGTGTGAGCTGAGGCTTGGGGATTCCAGAGTATGTGTTGGGTTAACTGCTGGAATCTAACCAGGTAAAACCACACAGTGAGAGTATTGTCTGCCAAGCTTTCCTGCTGCTTGACAAGCTAGGACTACCCTACCAGTTAGGTCTTTGGCTTGCAGGTTTGTAGGTTCATGGAGCTCATGGAGCTCCTGTAGCTCAGTGGTTAGAGCATTCGCCTTACAAGCGTGAGACCTGTGTTCGAATCCAGGCAGATCAGGGCGAAACCTTGGGCAAGTTTCCTTACTCCACACACGCGCCTAATAATTGTCCCTCCAAAAAAAACACAATAATAAACTGCGGGATGGAGTTCTAGAGGTTGGGGGCAGAGTGGCTGAAAGCTCGCCCGCCAATGGTGGGATAGGTGGGTCGGAGGACGTGGAGCAGGCCAGAAGCTGCTGAGCGGAGGGGGCGGGCAGGTTGGTAAGTGGATTGGAGGACATGGATGTAGGGTGGGGCGAGGTTGTGGAGGGTTTTAAATGTGAGGACCAGGATCTTGAATTCACACAAAACAGGACAAAACACACGGAGAGAGGAAGCAGTGAAAAGCATAGAGGACAAGGAGTCACTGTTAAATATTAATCCCCGTCAGCTGCTCACTCTGTGGCAGTGAGCGGGAGGGTAGGATGTCCCTGATGTACAACTGAAGTGCCTGATCCACTTTAGAGTTTGCACCTTCCACTTTTCAGCAGAGACACGACAAGACGACCCATTCCGCTCACAACAGACAGCTCGTGTGTCAGTCAGCCTGGGTCAGTGGGTAGCGCACTCTCTCTCTCTCGCCTCTGAGTCAGGGACTTGGAATCACATAGTCTTAAGATGACATTCCAGTGCTGTGCTGGGGAGCTGTTGCATTGTCGGAGATGCCGTCCTTCAGGTGAGATGTTAAGCCGAGGTCCCTTCTGAAGATTGAGGAGGCCTGAGGGGGTGTATGGAGGAGTTGGTGGGTGGTGGAAAAGAGGATTTTGGGGTTGTTGTTTACCTCCAGAATGATGTTGGAGTAGTAAGCCGTTTTCGCTCCACACAAAGAACGGCGGTAGCTGTGGAGATGCTCGAGCCACAGTTGGTGGTGAAACCGTGAGGCCAGTTTTCTGCCACCTGTGCTCGAGCAACCGGGTTTAGGGTGTGGAAATACACAATATATTGTACATACATATACAGTCAATTCACTTTACTGTATATTCTGTGAAGTGCTTTGAGACGTCCAGAACAAGTGAAAAGCGCTGCATCAAAATGCAAGGATTATTATTATTATTATTGTTATTATATAGTTACTCCTATCACATAGAGGATTCAGTTCAAGATTCTGGCCCTCATCTGCAAAGCCCTCCATGGCCTCGTTTCTCCTTACCTCTGCGACCTCCTAACCTCCTACCAACCTGCCCGCTCCCTCCGCTCAGCGGGCTCCAGCCTGCTTCACTCCCCTGTCTCGTCCGCTCCACCATTGGCAGGCGGGCCTTCAGCCGCTTTGCTCCCATCCTCTGGAACCCCATCTCATGGTCCGCCCTTCCTTGCCCCATCAAAAACCACAAAATTACATTTGTACAGCGAGAGGATGTCCCAAGCGCTTCGAGACCAATCTCAAGACCCTCCTCTTCGACCGTGCTTTAGATCACCCTCTTCCCTTCCCCCCACCCTCCCCAATCCCGACCCCCCAACTCTGGCTGTTTATCTGACTGGAGGGAAGTGTACAGTGGTGTCCCTCAAGGATCGCTATTGGGACCACTGGTCTTTTTAATTTATATTAATGATCTGGACTTGGGTATAGGGAGTACCAGCTCGAAATTTGCGGGTGACACAAAGTTAGAAAAAAGAATAAATAGTGATGAGAATAGTAGCCATCTGCAAGAAGATATAGACAGAATAGTAAAATGGGCAGACAGATGGCAGATGAAATTTAATGTGGAGAAATGTGAGGTGATGCATTTTGGGAGGAGGAATGAGCGGAGGCAATATAGTCTAGATAGTACAATTTTAAAGGGTATGAAGGAATAGAGAGATCTGGGGGTTTGTGTAAGTGAAGAGAGGCTAGGTATATTCTCATTGGAGCAGAGAAGGTTATGAAGAGACCTAATAGAGGTTTTCAAGATCATGAGGGGATTCGATAGGGTAAACAGGGAAAAACTGTTTCCACTGGTGTCTGTGTCAGTGACCCGAGGTCACAGATTTAAAATAGCTTCTAAAAAAAGCAGAGGGGAGCTGAGCAGAAATCTTTTCACTCAGCGAGTTGTTCGAATCTGGAATGCATTGCCTGAAAAGCTGGTGGACGCCGATTCGATAACAACTTTTAAAAGAGAGGTAGACATTTATTTGGGGTGGAGGTGTGAATGGCCTCCTTTTGTGCCATAAGATTCTATGATTCTATGATTGTTCTGCGCACAGCACTACACAAACAGCCATGAAGTGAGTTAGCCATGACACTGTAAATGTTTTTTTCTTTAGTTGTGGAGTGGGGGTGATCAGCTGGGTGTATGATGCTTGTGGAAACTGGTAAATCACCCAGTTCAGCTCCAAGGAAACCCCGCTTACCTCCCTCCCCACCACCCACCTACCCAAAGAGGATTGTCACTTGTTGTGAATGTAGTGACTGTGTATTAGGACGAGATCAGTTGGGATCTGAACTAATCTTGCAATCCCAATAGAACCATTTCTGCTCCTCCAGAAAATCAAACGATAAGGAACTGAAAGCATTCTGTATTATCTCTCCGCCCTTTCGCAGGATCCAGATTCCACATCACACCCACAGGAGCCTTGTATATTTTAGACGTTCAGAATGAAGATGGGCTATATAATTACCGGTGTATCACAAGGCACAGATACACAGGCGAGACCCGGCAGAGCAACAGTGCCAGGCTGTTTGTCTCAGGTAAGAGCCTCACTGCCTCCCCCACTCGTCGTCTCCGCAGAAGCTTGTTGAGGTGACTGGGCCTCTTAACACACACACACACAAACACACACATTAAGCAAAATTAAGTCACTGGGCCAAACTGTGGCAGATGGAGTTCAATGTGGGGAATTGCGAGGTCCTCCACAATTAAACTGGAAAGAAGATAAAGCAGAATATTTTCTTAATGGGGGGAAATTAAGAACTGCGGAGGAGCATATCCACAAATCACTAAAGACTAGTTCCTAGCTGTAAAAAGTAATCAAACGGTGAATGTTGGCCTTTATCTCGAGCGGCCTGGAATACAAAGGGGAAAGAAATGATGCTTCAGCTGTACAGAGCGTTAGTTAGACCCCACTTGGAGACTGCGTTAAGTTTCGGTCACTAGATCTCAGGAAAGATATATTGGCCCTGGATGGGTTGCAGTGCAGGTTCACCAGAATGTTACCAGGCTTAAAAGTGTTAAATTACGAGGAAAGGCTGCGTAAGCTTGGATGTATTTCATTGAGTTTGCAAGGTTGAGGGGTACAACAACAACAACAACTTCGATTTATATAGCGCCCTCCACGCCGGACGGCATCTCAGAGCATTTCACAATAGTGGATCCCGGGACTGAGCCAAGGGCAGGGGTAGAAAGGTGACCAAAGGCACGGTCAAAGAGTAAGGTCTTTAACTGTGACCTGAAACTGGGAAGAGAGAGGGCGAGGTGAAGGTAGTGAGGAAGGGAGTTCCAGAACCTTGGGACATAGTGGCTGAAGGCACGGCCGCCGAGAGTGGAGTGGAGGATTCGGGGACATGGGGGAGGCCAGACCCAGTAGAGCAAAGGCAGCGGGTGCTGGTTTGGGGAGAGAGGAGATCAGAGAGGGAGGGAGGTGCAGAGGAGTGGAGGGACTTGAAAACAAGGGTGAGTATCTTGAAGTCGATCCTCTCAGGGAAAGGAAGCCAGTGAAGTCTGGCAAGGACTGGGGTGATGGGGGAGCGAAGCTTGGTGTGGGTGAGTATGCAGGTGGCAGAGTTTTGAATCAGCTGGATTTTGTGCATTGTGGTGATGGGGAGACCAGCGAGGAGGGCGTTGGTGATGAAGGTATAGACCAATGTTTCAGCGGCTTTTGGGGTGAGGTATTGCCGGAGATGGGCGATCCGTCGGAGGTGGTAGAAGGCAGTGCTGGTGAGGGACCTGATGTAGGGGAGGAAGGACAGTTGGGGGTTGAACCTGACGCCTAGGTTGCGCACGGGTTCGGAGACTTTTAGGGGCAGGCCGGGAAGGTGAAGGAGGTGAGAGCCATGCAAATGGAGATGTTGATGGAACCAAAGAGTATGGCCTCCGTCTTGTCAACATTCAGCTGCAAGAAATTTGCACTCATCCAGCTCCTGATGTCTGACAGGCTGACAGAACATCAGGGGACTGGGGGTCGCAAAGTGAAGTGGAGAACTAGATTTGGGTGTCATCCGCGTACATGTGGAAGTGTGCCCCATGTCTGTGGAAGATATCTCCAAGAGGGAGCGTATAGATAAGGAAGAGGAGGGGGCCAAGGATGGATCCCTGGGGTACCCCACAGGTAACTGGGTGAGTGCGGGAGGAAAAACCGTTTGTGGAGAAGTACTGGTTTGTGAGGTAGGACTCGAACCAGGCGAGTGCGGTCCCACTGAGGTGGATGACAGAGGACAGGCGGTGGAGGAGGATGGTGTGGTCGACTTTGTCGAACGCAGCGGACAGGTCCAGGAGGATAAGGAGGCAGAGGGAGCCCTGGTCACAGATAGAGAGGACGTCGTTTGTGACTTCCAGCGCTGTCTCTGTACTGTGGGCAGGGCGGAAACCGGACTGGAGGGGTTCGAAGAGGGAGTGGGAGGAGAGGTGGGCGTGGAGTTGGTTTGCAACAACGCGTTCCAGGGCTTTTAAAAGAAATGGCAGGTTTGAAATAGGGCGGTGGTTTGAGGGATCCATGAAGGGTTTTTTAAGCAAGGGGGTGATGGCAGGAGTTTTGAGGGGGGCAGGGACTGATCCTGTGGAGAGGGACTGGTTGATGATATCAGCCAGCAGTGGGCAGGAGGGGGAGCTGGGTAATCAGTAGGTTGGTGGGGATGGGGTCGAGGCAGCAGGTGGTGGGCTTCCATGGAGATGAGAGTGCGTGAGAGGGAGGAAAGAGAGACTGGGGAGAAGGAGTGTAGGAAGGGGGTCGAGGTAGGAGCTGATGACAGGGAGGGTGAGGGGGATGGGATGGGGGTGGTAGTGGGTGACGAGAGGCAGAAGGATGAGGCTACCTGGTGGATATTGTGGATTTTTGAGGAAAATAAGTCCATGACCTCCTCGCACTTCGTATTTGAAGTGAAGATTGAGGAGGCCTGAGGGGGTGTACGGAGGAGGTGGTGGTGGGTGGTGGAAAAGAGGACTTTGGGGTAGTTATTTGCCTCCAGGATGATGTTGGAGTAGTAAGTCATTTTCGCTCAACACAAAGAACGGCGGTAGCTGTGGAGATGCTCGAGCCACAGTTGGTGGTGAACCGTGAGGCCGGTTTTCTGCCACCTGCGCTCGAGCAGCCGGGTTTGGCATTTGAGGGTGCGGAGATGAGTGTTGTACCAGGGGGAGCGGGTGGGTTTGGAAATAAACTTGGATTTAAGGGGGACGAGAGAGTAAGTTGGTAAGGGTAAGTTGATTGAGGTATTTAAGATGATGAAGGGATTCAATAGGGCAGATGCAGAGAAGCTTTTCCTCTGGTGGGGAAACCAAAACAAGGGGGCATAGTCTGATAATTAGGACCAGGCTATTTATAATAATAATAATATACTAATAATCCTTGCATTTGATACAGTGCTTTTCACATCTTATCGACGACTCAAAGCGCTTCACAGAATATATGTAAAGTGAATTGACTGTACATTTGTGGGCAAAATGCGACAGCCAATTGCTCACAGCAGCGTCCCATAAACAGTCGTGGATTGAAATGACCAATTTTATTATGGTGGTTTTTTTGGACGGATTATTATTATAATGAGTGAAATCAGGAAGTATTTTTTCACTCGAAGGATGGTAGAAATCTGGAATTCTCTCCCCCAAAGGTCATGAATGCTGGATCCATCCACACCTTCAAGCGTGAGGTTGATATATTTTCGGTAGGTCAGGGTATTAAAGGATACGGGGAGAAAGCGGGAAATTGGAATTGAAAGGATTAGTAGAGGTACCAGATCAGCCGTTAAATGGCGGAAAGGCTTGATGGGCTGAATGGCCTCCTCCTGATTCTATGTTCCGCACACACACGCACACACACACAACCTTGATATCTTCTGAGAGTGGATCTAGTTTGCGTTTGTGTATGTGCTTGTGAGTGTGATTGTGTGTATACATGTATGATTGTGTATATGTGTATATGTATAGGTCTATATGAGAATGTGTGTATGAGTGTATGAGAGTGTGTGTAAGATTCTGTGTGTATGTATATGATTTTATGTGTATGTGTGTATGTGAAAATCTGTATGTGTGTATAATTGTGTGTATGTGAGATTCCGTGTGCGTAGAATTGTGTGTGTATTTGAAATCCTGTGTGTGTGTGTTTGTGATTGTGATGTGTGATTGTATGTGTTGTGGGTGTGTGTGTGTGTGTGTGCGTCCAGGTGGGGGAGGATGTGCTGGGGCGGGGTGGGGGAGAGTAAACACAATATTGCACAGGAATTTTTGAAGGGATTATTACCCCTGGAAAAAGCGATCCGCCAATCGACTCAACAAGCAGTTTCCTACTTAAACTCGCCTAAGACTTTTGCAGGGCAGGGAACGAAACTGGGTCCGCTGGCTTGGGAGGCGAGTGCTCTAACCCCTATACTACAGGACCCCATTCTCCTCTCCTCCCTGCCCCCCACCCCCACCCCCTCCACAGATCCCACCAACTCAGCGCCCACGATCCTGGATGGGTTTGATCACCGGGAGGTGACGTCAGGTCAGAGGGTGGAGCTACCGTGTAAAGCTTCGGGCCACCCAGGTGCTAAGTCTCGTTGGCTAAAGGCCAATGCTCCCCTGGAGAGGGACGGGCGTTTCCGGCAGACGGTGACCGGGCTGCTCATCGAGAACGCGCGCCCCTCCGACACCGGCAAGTACGTGTGTGAGGTGTGGAACAGCTTCGGGACCTCGGAGGTCATTGGCCGACTCATCGTGAAGGGTAAGCGCTCGAGGAACAAGGATAGAACAACGCTCTGTGTCTCCTCATCCTCCCCCACCTCTCTCCCCCCTCACTCACCACCACCGCTCTCCTCCCGCCCCCTCGCTATCCACCACCGCTCTCCTCCCCCATCACTCTCCCCCACCTCTCTCCTCCCCTCCCCTGCTCCCTCGATCGCCCACAGCTCCTCTCCCCCCACCACTCCTCTTCCCGCACCACTCTCCTCGCCCCTCCCTCTCCCCCATCGCTCTCCTCTCCAATCCCTCTGCTTCACCACGCTCCTCCCCCCCCCTCCCCCACCTCTCTCTTCCCCCTCTCCCCCTCTACCCCACTGCTCTGCTCCCCTCCCCCAACTCCTCTCTCTCCCACAACTCCTCCCCCAACCGCTCTGCTCCCCTACTCTTCTCCCCCAAAGCTCCCCTTCCCCCATCACTCCCCTTCCCTCCCTACCGCCTCCCCAACCGCTCCCCCCACCTCCCATTGCTCACCTCCTCCATCACGCTCTCCTTCAATCGGTCTCTTTCTCTCCCTCTACCTGTTTCTCTCTCTCTCTGCTTTTTCTTTTACCGTCTCTCACTTTGTCTCTCTCTGTCTCTCCTTCACTCTGTCTCTCTGTGTGATTCTCTCTGTGATTCTCTCTCTGAATCTCTCTGTCTCTGTTGTTCTGTCTCTCTCACCCTGTCTCTCTGTTTCTCTCTGTCTCACTCTCTCAGTCTCTCTGTCTCACTCTCTCTGTCTCACTCTCTGTCTCTCTCTGTCTCACTCTCTCTGTCTCACTCTCTGTCTCTCTCTGTCTCACTCTCTCTGTCTCTCTCATTCTCTCTGTCTCTCTTTGATGTCTCGTTGCCCCCTCCCCAGAGCCTCTGACAGTGGCGGTCAGCCCGCGGACAGTGAGGACCAGTGTGGGGAGCCAGGTGTCTCTCTCCTGCTCGGTGACGGGAGCCGAGGATTACTCCGTGCGGTGGTACCGGAACGCCGAGGTGGTGACAGCCGGGAACAACGCCAGGATCACAGGCGACAACCAGGAGAACCTACTGATGGATGGGGTGGCCAAGAGCGATGGAGGAGCGTACCAGTGCTTTGTGAGGAAGGGCAAGACGTCAGCACAGGGGCTGGTGCAGGTCATTCTAGAAGGTCAGAGCTACAGAGAGATATTTAATCATAATAATATTCATCCTGGCATTTGATATGGCGCTTTTCACGTCTTCGAGACAACAACAACAACAACAACAACAACAACATGGATTTATACAGTGCCCTCCACGTCAGGCGGCATCTCAGAGCGCTTCACAATAACGGATCGCGGGGCCGAGCCAGGTGGGAGGGGGAAAAAGGTGACCGAAGGTACGGTCGAAAAGAAAGGCCTTTAGCCGAGACCTGAAACTAGGAAGAGAGAGGGGGCGAGGCAGAGGGAGTGAGGGAGGGAGTTCTGGAGACGTCTCAAAGTGCGCCCCACAGAATGTACCGTAAAGTGAATTGATTGCCTATTTGTGGGTGAAAAGCGGCAGCCAATTGCACACGGCAGTGTCCCCCACAAACAGTCGTGGATTGAAATTTATTACCGTTTGTTTTGAGGGATTATTATCAAGCGTGTTGAGTAAAGAAACTTTGCTCAAGGTGTGGCCCTGCCTGGACTTAAACCCAGGTCTATCGCTTGCAAGGCTCACCACTGAGCTACAGGACTCTGCATAACACCACATATTAACGATAGTAGTAATGATAGTAAAATTAGTAACAGTATGAATAATTAGTAACAATAATATTCACGATAATTTTAGTAAATAATGATAACAATGACAATATTAACAGAAATTGTAGTAACTATTAGTAATGATAATAATATTATTAATAGTAGGAACAATAAACAGCTAAGGAGCAATGGGAAGCCTTCAAGGAGGACAGAACAAATACATTCCCACAAGGGACAAAAGTAAGGCATCCCTGGATGACTAAGGAAATTGGGACTAAAGTAAAGCAAAACAAAGGAGACTTATGACGAATGTCAAGCTCAAAATTCAGAAGACAACCAAACAGAATATAGAATATAGGCAGGAGAGAACTGAAAAAGGAAATTGGAGTGGCAAAAAGACTATACGAGAAACGATTATTGGGTAACATCAAGGGGAACCCTAAGGTATTTTACAAGCATGTCAAGAATAAAAGGTTAGTCCAAGATAGGGTGGGGCCAATTAGGGACCATGGCGGCAATCTTGTTGTGGAGGCTGAGAGCATGGCTGATGTACTGAATGAGCACTTTGTATCTGTCTTCACAAAAGAAGAGGATGCAGCCAATGCCACAGTATCGGAGGAGAGGGTAGAGGAAATGGATAGGATAAGTATAAACAAAGGAAATACTAAAAAGGTTGACGGTGCTCAAGGTAGATAAGTCGCCCGGTCCGGATGGGATGCATCCTATGTTACTAAGGGAGGTACGAGAGCAAATAGCAGAGACTCTGGCCACAATCTTTCAATCTTCCTTGGACACAGGGTTGGTACCAGGGTCTAGAAGATTGCTAATATTACAAAAAGGGGCAGAAGGACAAATCTGGGAACTACAGGCAGAGTCAGCCTAACATCAGTAGTGGGGAAACTTCTGGAGACCATAATCAGGGACAAGATAGATCTTCACTTAGAAAGATATAGAGTAATAAAGGACAGCCAGCACGGATTTGTTAAAGGCAAATCTTGTCTGACAAATCTGATAGAGTTTTTGATAAGGTAACGGAAAGGGTGGATGAGGGTAGTGGAGTTGATGTTGTTTATATGGTCTTTCAAAAGGCATTTGACGAAGTGCCACATAAAAGACTTGTAAGGAAAATAGAACCCATGGTGTTAAAGGGACAGTGGCAACATGGATCCAGAACTGGCTGGGAGACAGAAAGCAGAGAGTTGTGGTGAAGGGTTGTTTTTCTGACTGGAGGGAAGTGTGCAGTGGTGTCCCCCATGGATTGGTTTTGGGACCACTGCTCTTTCTAGTTTATATTAATGGTCTGGACTTGGGTATAGGGAGTACCATTTCCAAGTTTGCAGATGATACAATGTTAGGAAAAATAGTAAATAGTGAGGAGGATAGTAGCCATCTGCAACAAGAACTCCTTCTCTCACTCCCTTCGCTTCGCCCCCTCTCTTCCTATTTTCAGGTCTTGGCTAAAGAGCTTTCTTTTCGACTGTGCCTTTGGTCACCTTTCCCCCCCTCCCCCTG
The DNA here is from genome assembly GCA_035084275.1 of Hydrolagus colliei. NCBI lineage: Eukaryota > Metazoa > Chordata > Chondrichthyes > Chimaeriformes > Chimaeridae > Hydrolagus > Hydrolagus colliei. The sequence goes on along the minus strand of CM068745.1, from coordinate 80,932,867 downwards.
GCTTGGCCTCGGGATCCGTTATTGTGGAGCGCTCTGAGACGCCGTGCGGCTTGGAGGGCGCTATATAAATCCAAGTTGTTGTTGTTCTTGGTCCTCAGATTTAAACCCCTCCACAATCTCGCCCCACCCTAGATCCATTACCAATCTGCCCGTCCCCTCCGCTCAGTGGGCTCTGGCCTGCTCCACGTTCCCCCGACTCACCAGCCCCTCACCATCGGCAGACGAGCCTTCAGCCACTCTGCCCCCAACATCTGGAACTCCATCCCGCAGTCCATCTGCCTCGTCCCCTCCCTGGCCTCCTTCAAGTCTCGCCTGAAGACTCTCCTCGTCGATGGACCCATTGGCAACTCCTAATCCCTCCTTCCCTCCCGTTCCCCACTGTCCTCAGCTCAGGTCTGAAGCAGTAACTGTCCAGCGCCTTGGGACGTCCTCCCGACATGAAAGGCGCTATACAAGTGTAATTTTGTTGATGTTGTTGTTCTTGTTACATGAGAAGCAGATGAACCAGGATAGGTTCAGTGCTTTAGAAACTGTGTAAGGAAACAAAAAAATAGTGTTTATGCGACGCCTTTTACTTTGGGAGGACTTCCCAAGGCGCTGGACAGTTAGGTTAAGTTGACCAGAGCTGGGGGATTGGGATCAAGAGAGATGGAGGACAGGTGGGAGTGGTGGGGTAGGAGGGTGGTGGTATAGGCGAACGCACCGTCAAAAGAGAGAGGTCTTGAGGCAGGCCTTAAAGGAACCGATCTTTAACAATCGTGCCAAGCTGGCAATGGTTGGCTATGTGTAGCAGGTTTTGGAACGGTGACTTGGCTTGTGTGGTTACCATGACAAGCAGTCAGTCTCCTGCTGCGGCTGAGAATTGGCACCGGGTGCGCTGCTAATGTGTAGTGATGTAAAGCCAGGGGTTTATCATAGAGCGACAGTTGGGGAGAGGCTTTCAAAGAACACACAATTCGCAGCGGGAAAATAATGGCTCCTTTCATCTCTCGAAGAGCTTGTCACCGGCAATAACACAAGGCTCTGCTCGCTCCCTGCTCCCGATTTAGACGTTGTGTGTCAGTTTACATTTAACGCAGAGAGAGTAAGGTACCTTTCTGAGCCTGTCCGAAAGCGCTTCACGGAACATACTGCGATGTGACTCGAACCGTGTATTGTGTGGGTGAAACACGGTAGCCAACTGCACACAGAGAGTATCACGCAAAACAGGCGTGGATTGAGTGACCAAATTCTTATTATTATTTTCCTGGCAGGATTGTTACCCCAAAAAAACGATCCGCCAATCGACTATCAACCAGGTTCCTACTACACACTGCTAATTAAACACAGGCGCGTGGAGTAAGACTAAGGTGTTGCCCCGTCTGGGAATCAAACCCGGATCCTCTCACCTGTGAGGCTAGCCACTGAGCTACAGGACTCCACTAAAGAAGCGCATTGAGACGTCGATAAGACGTGGAAAGCGCTATATAAATGTAAGGATTATTATTATTATTATTGAAGAAGTACCAGTAAACCAGAGATGTTTAGGAAAGGCAAGCGAGTGAACTTTAATTTTGGAGAATAAACGGGTACACAATCACTAACAAGGTCATACAGAGTCACACACAGATGTACACAAGGATTTACACACACTCACTCACTCACTCACAAGGATATACATATAGACACACACACCACTTAAGGGTGTATGTATACACACAGATACATATATACTTTACATGCACAATGCCAAAAGGACACACAAACACACAAGGACAGACACACAAGGACGCATCCATATATTGACACACACATACCGTGAAACACACATTCACGCCGACACACACTCTGCAAGGATACAAAATATAAATATACACACAAGGACATTCACACATACACACAAGGACACACAGTCTTGCACATACTCACACGCACACTCACAAGAGCACAAACACACACAAGGACACACATACACATCAAGACACACACAATCTAAAACACTCACAGAGACACAAGGATGTACAGATAAGCACACAGGCATAGGCACACAGCTCCCTCCCTCCCCCCTCCCATCCCCTCCCCCGCTGAGGGACAAGACGCATATATTGTAACAAGGAATTGATTGCTTAATGCACTTTGATCAGAGTGAGCTTGTGAGTGGTCGCACGTTTTTAAGCGGAGGGTAAAATAAATTGGCAAAATTTATTCCAGCAGTAATTCCACTGAAGAACACGGATCAAAAAAAAATCGACGCTTGGCAATGGCGAGCCCCGGGGGGAGCGAGAATCAAACAGCCAAGTCTCACAACCTGGCTCCCGTCGCGGAGTTCCAACAACTGACATACAGTTTGGGGAAAATCGTCCCTCATTGCTGAATTTTGTCCAGTTACAGATTGTTCTTAACAATTTCGAGCGTAATTGTTTTTTTTACGGCAAATTCAGTATTACTACTAATAATAATAATCCTTGCATTTGATATAGCGCCTGATCATGTCGTTAAGAGGTCTGAACGTGCTTCACAGGATATACAGGTCTCCCCCACTTAACCAAGGGGTTAGGGACTTTAAAACCCTTTGCAAAAGTTCGTTAAGCGAGAAGTAGTTTTCCATCACGGTACTGTATTTCTTATGGGAAAAAATCAGTTTGGTTCCTAGCGCTAACATTTTCGGTATACTCGCGAAGGCCTTCGTAGGCCTAAATGCGTAGCAACACTGCACTGCACTCCTTCGTTAACTGAGGCACGCAAAAGACTGAGCGTGTGTTGCGGGACAGCCGGGAGAGATGCTACCCATGAGAAGTTGCCCACGAGAAGCCCGCGAGATTTAAAGTGTGTGCAAACATTCATTATAGCGAACGCAGCCTTCGTTAAGCGGTGAAGTGGTACAAGTAGAAACCTTCGTTACAGCGAAAATTCGTTGATCGAAGATTCGTTAAGCGGGGGACTGTAAAGTGTAAACTGTGTATTTTGTGGCCGTAAAGCAGCAGCCAATTCAATCAATCAAAACTTATATTTATATAGCGCCTTTCACGTCGAGAGGACGTCCCAAGGAGCTGTACAGTCAGGTAGGAGAGCAGAAAAACTGACTGTATATTTGTGAGCGAAATGCAGCAGCCAAATTGTGCACAACAGTGTCCCACAAACACGCGTGGAAATGGAGCCAGGGGAGAAAGGGGGGGAAAGATGGCAAGGGGAGGGGTCGGAGTAGGGGGAAGGAGAGCAGGAAAACCGACTGTATATTTGTGGGCGTAACGCGGCAGCCAAATTGCGCACAGCAGCGTCCCACAAACAGTCACAGAAGTGGGACCAGGGGAGAAAGGGGGAAAAGAGGGTAAGGGGGGAGAGGGAGGAAAAGGTGGGGTTGGGTAAAGTCAGGGAGGAAGACGGGGGAGAAAAGGGGGTAAGGGGAGAGAGAGAAGGAAAGGTGGGTGGGGGGGCAAAATCAGGGAGAAATGGGGAGAAAAGGAAGAGATAGTGAGAGACAGAGCATGAGGGAGAGACGTGCAGAGCAAGCGAGAAGGGGAGACAGGGAGAGAGAGAGAGAGAGAGAGGGAGAGTGAGAGAAATAAATTATAACTGGCCTCGCAATCTTCACACTTTGGAAAGTAATCTTGCCAAAGCTGCGAGATGTACTTAGGGAACATTACCATATAAAAGTGTCAGCTTAGTCAGCGCCTGTCATCATCAGCGCCTCTTAAAATCAAACTCCCTTCAAAGAATTAGGGTAGACAGACATCCCTTCCTTTGTCTCTCTTTGGAGTTTTCTCAAGGCTATTTTTTTTAATCACATCTGAAGGTTGGGGAGAGGGAGAAGGAGAGGGAGGGGGGAAGGGGGAGATGGAGAGGAAGTGGGAGGGGGAGAGGGAGGGGGAGTGCTGCCATCTTGTTATACGCTTTTCACGTGTTTTTTTTGACGTCTCAAAGCACATCACAGAATATACTGTAAAGTGAATTGAGTGTATATATTTGTGGGCGAAACGCAGCAGCCAATTGTGCACAGCGGGGTCCCCACAAACCGTTGTGGATTGAAATGACCAATTTATTACTGTTTGTGTTTGAGGGATTATTGTCAGGTGTGTGGAGTAAGGAAACTTGCCCAAGTTTTCGCCCTGCCAGGTCTCTCACTTGCAAGGCGAGTGTTCCAACCACTGAGCTACAGGACTCCGAGAACCGGAGGACATGGCCTGAGATCGAAGGGGGGTGAATTCAGAACAAATCTCATTTGGGGGGAATGGAGAGGAGAAGGGGAGTGGTGGGGGTGGGGAGTGGTGTGGGGGTGGTGGGGGGAATTGTTGGCCAGGATACCGCAAAGAGAAACTCCCTTCTCTTTTTGACCAAACACTACTTCAGCGAACGAGTGGCAAACTTGGAACAGGCTCCCTAGGGAGACATTGGTAGCAGAAAATATGGTTTGTTTGAAGAACAGGTCGGGTCGAGTTCAATTTGACAGTAACAGCTTGGGCTACAGTATATAGTTTGGGACAAGACATGTCAAACGACTGCCAGGATAATTATCATAATAATAATAATCCTTACATTTGATGTAGAGCTTTTCATGTCTTCTAGTCATCTCAAAGCGTTTCATGGTGGAAGGCAGACCAGATGAACTGTAATCTCTGAGTGGAGTTCTGTAACTCAGTGGTTAGAGCACTTGCCTTACAAGTGTGAGACCTGTGTTTGAAACCAGCCAGGTCAGGGCGAAACGTTGGGCAAGTTTCCTTACTCCACACACACACACGCGCGCGCCTAATAATAATCCCTCAAAAAAAACCACAATAATAAAATTGGTGATTTTCAATCCACGACTGTTTGTGGGGACGCTGCTGTGCACAATTGGCTGCCGCGTTTCACCCACAAATTTACAGTCAGTTCACTTTACAGTATACTCTGCGAAGCGCTGTGCGACGTCTAGAAGACGTGTAAAGCGCTAGAATCAAATGCAAGGATGACTATTATTATTATGTACTGTATTATATAATCTTCTTCGGTCCAGAAAATATCCTTCCGTTCTCATGTTTACTGACCTTGTGTTTGGCAGACGGAACGCCCAAAGTCATCTCCTCCTTCAGCGAGAAGGTGGTGAGCGCCAACGAGCGGGTGTCGCTGGTGTGCGCGGTGAAGGGCACGCCCCCGCCCACCCTGACCTGGGCGCTGGATGACGAGCCCGTGGTCAGGGATGCCGGGCACCGGCTGGGGCAGTACGTGACGGGCCAGGGAGCCGTGGTCAGCCACCTGAACATCAGCAGCGCCCAAGTGCGGGACGGAGGGATCTACCGCTGCTCGGCCAACAACTCCGCCGGCCTCGCCACATACCAGGCTCGCATAAACGTAAGAGGTGCTTGTCAAATTAGCTCCTCAGAACACTCTTCATTTCATTAAGCCTGTGTGTGTGTGAGTGTGCCAATATGTGTGCACGTGTGTGCAAATGTATGTGTGTGTGTGTGTGTGTGCATGTGTGTGCGTAAGTGGATTAGTTCAGACCCGCAGCAGGGAGAGAGGTTCTTGATGTGATTCTAAGATTATAGAAAAATCGCCTCCGAAAACCACAATAATAAATAATAAAAAATTGGTCATTTCAACCCACGGGCTGTTTGTGGGGACGCTGCTGTGCGCAATTGGCTGCCGCGTTTCGCCCACAAATACACAGTCAATTCACTTTACAGTGCATTCTGCGAAGTGCTTTGAGACGTCGATAAGATGTGAAAAGCGCCGTATTAAATGCAAGGCTTATTAGTATGTATGCGTGGGTGTGTGCATTTGTGTGTGTGTGTGTGTGCATCTGTGTGCGTGCAAGAGTGTGTATGCTTGGGTATATTTGTTGCGTGTGTGCATGGGTGTGTGTGTGCGTGGGTGTTTGTGTGCATGTGTGTGCGTGTGTGTGCGTATGTGTGCGTGCATGAGTGTGTATGTGTGTGTGTGTTTGCATGTGTGTGCATGTGCGTGCGTGTGTGGTAAACCATTGCATTCTTTAAGGTTTCTTTTCCGTCCCCTTTTTTTGGGAAGACTGGTTTTGTAGCCTCTTGTTTCTTTCCCCTTGGAAAACGGAATGAATTTGCCTCGGCCTCTCTCCTCCTTCCTTCCCCCCCCCAACCCCCCCCCCCCCCCCCACCCCACCCCCACCTACCACTCCCCACCACTCCATCGTGTGCTTTTTTTACTCTGCACGCTCTCTCTACCTGCCTCTCTCTCGCTCTCTTTCTCCCTGGCTCTCTTTCTCCCTGGCTCCCTCTCTCCCGTTCACTTTAGCTCTTATCCTGCTTCTCTCTATGGCTCTTCCACCCTCTCTCTCTTCCCCTCGCCTCCCTTGTTCCTTTTCTCTCCTCTCTTTCTCTCCCCCTCCCACTCCCTGTCTCACTGCCTCCCTGTTTCTCTTCTGCTCTCTTCTCTCTATCTTTCTGTCTCCTCTTGCTCTCCTCTCTCTCTCTCTTTCCTTCTTTCTCCCCATCCACTCTCTCCTCCCGATCTCCCTCTCGTTCTCTCTCTCCCTTTTCCATCTATTCTATCTTTCTCTCTCAATGTTCCTTTCCCCTCCCTCGCTATCCCTCTCCCTCTTTCTGTTCTCTCCTTCCTCTCCCCCCTCTCTGTGTCTCTCTTCCTCTCCTCCGACTCCTCTCTCTCATTTCCCGCCTACGCCCTCCTCCACTGTGTTTTTGCTCCTGTTTACTCTTCCTCTTTTCCTCCTACCTTCTTTTGTTCTCCCTTCCTCCCACCCTCTCTCCCTCCCGACTCCTTCCTTCTCTCTCTCCCCTTCTTTCCCTCTCCTTTCACTCCACTTCCCCTTTTCCTCTCCCTCCCTCCCTCCCTCCCACTCCCCCTTCCTCCCTCCCTCCCTCCCTCCTCCTCTCCATTTCCACCATCGACCATTCTGACTGTTTTATTTGATTTCCAGGTAATTCACAGACAATCTTTTCCATCGCTATTCGAGCCCCTGCCCCTGTTTATACACCGCCACAACGGGATGGGGGGAGGGGGAGAGAGGGAGGAAGGGAGGTTGAAAGAAAGGAGAGGGGAGAGGAGGGGAGGTAAAACGTTCCCACATATCTATATATTTGCTCCCCTGTTGAGGCACAAACTAAACTTGTTGAGTGAAGGTACAATGTAATCTGCTGAGCTCTGCAGTTAGTGTGGATGAGGAATCTTGGCTTTGAAAAAAGACTTGGGAGGACTAGGTAAATGCGAAACCAAGGTTCATTCAGTTCGCCTTCCACCATCCTGGCAGTCACATGCACATGTCATGTCTTCAATTAATGTAAACCCAGTGTTTAAGGTGTGAGTCAATGGAAAAACTCCTTATCTCAGATGGTTGTCACGGTGGGGAATGATTAGCCAGGCATAGTTGTTAGAGCAGGGACCAAACATTGCTGGCATTTGTGGAGTCCTATAGCTCAGTGGTTACAGCACTCACCTTCCTCGCGAGAGACCCGAGTTTGATTCCAGGCAGGGTAATTCACTTTACAGTATATTCCGTCATGTGCTTTGAGACGTCTGGAAGATGTGAAAAGCACCATTTGAAATGCAAGGATTCTTGTTAATATTTCATGGAAAATTGGATACATACGTGTAGAGGAAGGATATCACAGGGTTTTGGGGGAGAGAGAAAAAGAGACGAGAGAGAGAGAAAGCGCACGGGTTTGGGGTTCACCTTCTTGAAGGAGCTGAATGGCCTTCCACTGTGTCCCTTGAGGTACTCCAACCGCTCTCACTCTCTTTGGTCCAAACCCCAAATAACAAGGAGAGGATGGTTGGGGTGGGTTTTTCAGAGGCATGGGTTGGGAAGGCGGGGCTGGGGTGGGGAGAGTTTAAGGAGAGGGAAGGGGCCGTTGATCCTCCCTGTGATCATTGTCTCCACTCCACAGATTGGGGTCTTGTGTAATTTATATGTATCTCCCAGCCCCCTGGCCCCCACCAACCCCCCCCACCCCCCACCCACCTCCCAATGAATGAATAACACGGATCGCGTTTGACTGTTTGTATAAATTAAATTGTCATCACTTTTACAGATTGCATTTCTTTCCGTTTGTGTCTTTTGTGTGTCTCTGTCTCTATCTCTGTGTGTTTGTCTCTGTGTGTGTTTCTGCACGCATGTTTGTATGTCTCTCTCTGTGACTGTGTCTGTGTCTGTATGTGTGCACGCACATGTGTCTTGTATGTATGTATGTGCGCAAATTTGTGTGTGAATATGTGTGTGGCTATGTGTCTGTATGTTGTATGTGTGTGACTGTGTATATGGATATTATATGTGTGTGACTGCGGGTGTATGTTGTATGTGTGTGGCTATGTGTGTGTATGTGGATGTACGCTGTATATGCATGGCTGCATGTGTATGTGTGTGTGTTTATGTTGTACATGTGTGTGTTGTCTGTGTATGTATGTGTGTGTGTGTGTGTGTATGTTGTATGTACATTGTGTGTGTATGAATGTTGTATGTGTGTGTATGTATGTTGTGTATGTGTATGCATGTTGTATGTGTTATGTATGTTCTGTGTGTATGAATGTTGTATGTGTGTATATGTTGTGTGTGTATGAATGTTGTATGTGTCTGTATGTGTGTATATGTTGTGTGTATATGTTGTGTGTGTATGAATGTTGTATGTGTCTGTATGTGTGTGAATGAATGTTGTATGTGTGTGTATGTTGCATTTATGTTGTATGTGTGTGTATGTACGTCGTGTGCGTGTATGTACGTATGTTGTATGTGCGTGTATGTACGTTGTGTGTGTGTGTGTATGTATGTTGTGTGCGTGTCTGTACGTATGTTGTATGTGTGTGGCTGTGTGTTCTATCTGACAGGACCGGCCAGTATCCGCCCGATGAAAAACATCACTGCGATAGCGGGCAGGGACACCTACATCCACTGCCACGTGATTGGGTATCCCTATTACTCCATCAAGTGGTACAAGAATGCCAACCTGTTGCCCTTCAACCACAGGCAGGTAGCGTTTGGCAACAATGGCACATTGAAGCTATCCGACGTTCAGAAGGACACTGATGAGGGAGAGTACATCTGCAGTGTCCTGGTCCAGCCCCAACTCTCCACCAGCCAAAGTGTGCACGTCACCGTCAAAGGTAAAGGTGTACTTCTGTTCACTTCTGCGGAGCTCCTGCAGCTCAGTGGTCAGAGCGCTCGCCCTTGTCACAAGCGTGACACCCGCCTGTGTTCGAATCCAGGCAGATCGATCAGGGCGAAGTAGACAATGCGAACCCACAGCCTTATGCCTCAGCCTACGTTCTACTCTGTCAGGAAAGCCGTCGTTTAGATGAGACAGGGAATCGAGGTCCCGTATGCCTGTTTAGCTGTTGAGGTTACTTCAGCCACAAACTTGGATTTATACAGCAGCCTCCACGCCGGATGGCACAAGTTGCCTGCCGCGTTTTGCCTACAAAATACACAGCTTACAGTAAATCCTGTGAAGTCCTCCGTGATAAGGCACGGGAGGAAATGCAAGGATTATTCTAATAATATTATTCTAATATGTATTGTCACGCTCTGTCTTCTCTGCCTTTGGCTATCCAGCTCTCAAATTCTTCCATTAACGATGTCTTTTGGGTTTTAACTTGGTTCCCTTTCTGACCTGGAATAGGTGCAGTCCAGTCACCGTATCTCCACACCTGAAAAATATCACCTCCCTCACTCCCCACCTCCCTCCCTCACTCCCCACCTCCCTCCCTCACTCCCCACCTCCCTCCCTCACTCCCCACCTCCCTCCCTCACTCCCCACCTCCCTCCCTCACTCCCTACCTCCCTCACAGCCCACCTCACTCACTCGCTTCCCACATCCCTCCCTCCCCACCTCCCTCCCTCATTCCCCAGCCTCGCTCACACTGCACCTCCCTCACTCTATTAAAAAAAAGCAATAATAAATTAGTCATTTCAATCCCCGACTGTTTGTGGCGACGCTGCTGTGTACGATTGGCTGCCGCCTTTCGCCCACAAATATACAGTCGATTCACTTTCGGGAATATATCGTCAAGTGCTTTGAGACGTGAAAAGCGCTATATCAAATGCAAGGATTATTCGTTGCTATTATAAGTTGTGGCTGGCTGTGTAATCCAGGCTATCGCTGGGCTGATCTGCTCCTCTCTCTGCCTCGCCTGTGTGCGTGCATGTGTGTGTGTGTGTGCGCGTGTGTGTGTGTATCCTTTGACGCTCCTCAGTTCAGCGGGCTCCATCCTGCTCCGTGTCCCCCGCCCGACCCGCTCTACCATCAGCTGACGGACTTTCAGCCTCATCTGCCCCCACCCACACTCTGGAACTCCATCCCACAGCCCCTTCGCCTCCCTCCCTCCCTCCTTCCCTCCCTCCTTCCCTCCCTCCCTCCCTCCCTCCCTCCCTCCCTCCCTCCCTCCCTCCCTCCCTCCCTCCCTCCCTCCTTCCCTCCCTCCCTCCCTCCCTCCCTCGCCTCCTTCAAGGCCGGTCTGAAGACCGTTCTCTTTGACCGTACCTTCTGCCGCCCTCCCAACTCACTCCTTCCCCTCCCCCACCTCCCCCTCCTCTCTCCCTTGCTCGGGTGCTGTCCTGACTGTTTCAGCGCCTTGGGAAGTCCTCCCAACGTGAAACTCGCTCTATAAATGTTGTTGTTGGTGTTGTTGCAGTACCGCCATTGATCCAACCCTTCGAATTCCCTCGGTTCTCGATCGGCCAGAGGGTGTTTATCCCATGTGTGGTGGTCTCGGGGGACCTGCCGATCCGCATCACCTGGCAGAAGGATGGGAGGCCAATTCCGGCCAGCCTGGGCGTCACCATCGACAACATTGACTTCTCCAGCTCCCTGCGTATCTCTAACCTCTCCCTCCTCCACAACGGCAACTACACCTGCATCGCCAGCAACGCAGCCGCCGCCACAGAGCATCGCAGCCAACTGGTCGTCAGAGGTCAGCAGCTCTCACTCACTCACTCACTCACTCACTCACTCACTCACTCACTCACTCACTCACTCACTCACTCACTCACTCACTCACTCACTCACTCACTCACTCACTCACTCACTCACTCACTCACTCACTCACTCACTCACTCACTCACTCACTCACTCACTCACTCACTCACTCACTCACTCACTCACTCATACTCACATTCACACCCTCACAATCACACGCTCATCCTCACACTCGCTCACACTCTCACCCTCACAATCACACACTCATCCTCACACATTCACACTCTCACACTCAGACTCTCACCCTCTTGCACTCACACTCAACCTCACACATACCTTCACACTCATCCTCTCACACTCACTCTCACACACTCACTCTCACACCCTCGCACTCACCCTCACCCTCACACTCACCCTCGCACTCACCCTCTCTCACTCAAAAGCTGCTGTGTAACTGTGAGTTCTGGTGTACCTGGTGTTTTGTTTTCCAGTCCCTCCCCATTTTGTGGTTCAGCCCAGTGACCAGGACGGTATATATGGCAAATCAGTCATCCTGAACTGCTCGGCTGAGGGTTACCCTGTCCCAACCATCGTGTGGAAGTATTCCAAAGGTACGGTCCGTGGGGCAACGTTCCCAATGTTTCTAGGATCTAAATCCAGTCAAATAAAATGAGTTATTTCCTTTTCCCATTCCCAGAGAGTTCCTGGAACCTGCCACCACGGAGTCCTGTAGCTCAGTGGTTAGAGCACTTGCCTTTCGAGCGTGAGAGCTATGTTTGCATCCAGGCAGATCAGGGCGAAACTTTGGGCAAGTTTCCTTACTCCACACACACCCGCCTAATAATGATCCATCAAAAAAACACACAGTAATAAAAATTGGTCATTTCAACCCATGACTGTTTGTGGGAAGGCAGGTTGGTAAAGGGAAATAGGAGGTCACAGGTGTAGGGTGGGGCGAGGTTGTGGAGGGCTTCAACTGCGAGTGTAACCAGGAGCTTTTCTCTTCTCTCTTCCCCATCTCCCTTCCCACTACTCCCCACGCGTTCGCCTCCCCCCACCCCACTTCCCCCTGATCCCCCCTCTCTCCCCTACCGCTCTCCCCCCCCACCACTCCCCCCTCCCCACTCTCCTCCTCCTTTCCCCACCCCACTCCCACCTGCCCCCCACTCTTTCCGCAGGTGCTGGGGTGCCTCAGTTTCAGTCCATCATCCTGAATGGCCGAGTGCGGCTGCTGGTGAACGGGTCTTTGCTGATCAAACACGTACTAGAGGAGGACAGTGGCTATTACCTGTGTCAGGTCAGCAACGATGTGGGAGCTGACGTCAGCAAGTCCATGTACCTGACCGTCAAAAGTAAGGAAACACCCCCCTCCGCCCCCCTCCACCATCCCCATCCCCACCCGCCCACCCCTAAATTAACTCTTTCCTGTGGAGTCCTGTAGCTCAGTGGTTAGAGCACTCACCTTACAAGCGTGAGACCTGTGTTTCGAATCCAGGCAGGTCAGGGCGAAACCTTGGGCAAGTTTCCTTACACCACACACGTACAGGCTCAATAATAATCCGTCAAAAAAAAACCCTGTAATAAATTGGTCATTTCAATCCCATGACTGTTTCGTGGGACGATGCTGTGTGCCATTGGCTGCCGCGTTTCGCCCACAAATATACCGTCAATTCACTTTACAGTAGATTCTGTGAAGCATTTTCAGAAGGCTAGAAGACGTGAAAAGCGCTATATCAAATGCAAGGATTATTATTATTATTAATTCCCCCCTCACTCCGATCGTTCCTCTTGCCTCCCTTTGGCAGCCGTGTGGTGAGAACGTTCCCCCGACATGTAGAGAGTGAAAGGGTCAACACAAACGGGCTGTTTGGGGTGTTTCGTAACCAGGGTTACACGAGTAGAAGATCACGCCGACTTGGGGGGGCGTTGAGAAAAAGAGAACTACTTTTTCGGGAACTACATCACGAAGAGGAAGGGTAGAAAGATTTGCAACTCACTCCCTGAATCATGTACTTATGGAGTCCTGTAACTCGGTAGTTAGAGCACTTGCCTCACAAGCGAGAGGACCTGGGTTCGATTCCCGGAACAGGGCGTAACCTCAGAAAATGTCTTCACTCCACACGTCTGTGTTTACCTAGCGGTAAGTAGGAACCCGGTTGTTCGTCAATTGGCGGTTTTGGTGGGTAATAATCCCTTGAAAACAGTAACAAACAACTACAAAATTACATACAACAACAAAATTACACTTGTATACGTCAGGAGGACGTCCCACAAATATCAGGACGTCCCAAGGCACTGGACAAACAGTGTTTCGGACCCGAGCTGGGGATCGGGATTGGGATGGAGTTCGAGAGGGTGGGGGTAAGGTGGCTAAATAAAATGAAAAATAATAGTAATGTAGTCACACAATCCACCACTGTTTGTGGGACACTGCTGTGCGCGATTGGCTGCCCACAAATACATGCTCACTACACTTTACAGTATAAAGTGTAGTGTAGCTCAGTGGTTAGAGCACTCGCCTTGCAAGCGTGAGACCTGTGTTCGAATCCAGGCAGATCAGGGCAAAACCTTGGGCAAGTTTCCTTACTCCACACACACACACACACGCCTAATAATAATCCGTCAAAAAACAAAACAAGACACAATAATAAAAATTGGTCGTTTCAATCCGCGACTGTTTGTGGGGACGCTGCTGTGCGCAATTGGCTGCCACATTTCGCCCACAAATATACGGTCAATTCACTTTATAGTATATTCTGTGAAGCACTTTGAGACGTTGATAAGATGTGAAAAGCGCTGTATCCAATGCAAGGATTATTGCATTATTATTATTATTATTATTATATTCTGTGAAGCGCATTGAGACCCCTGAATGACATGATGAAGCGCTGTATCAAACGCAAGGATTCTTGTTAGTTGTTATATAAAGGAAACCTCTCTCCTCATTTGTCTGTGCCCGAGGCTGCCTCTACCTGCTTGTTGTTTGGAGCAAAGCTTTGCTCTGTTTTATTGCTAACAAGGGCTTCTCACGACAAGCAATGAGCAATAGCCTCCCGCTTTTTTGACTCTCTTCACACAATCTGCTGTCTTTGATTGTAAACACTCGGTCTTTAATCACCCATCATGTGCCATTACCCCGGGAGCTGGCAGAAACTGTGTGGAATAAATTGTGTTTGAGTCACTGAGCTATTCCTTTGTTGATTTTTGCTTCAGAGCAAGTCAGCCGTCACTCATTCCATTCCTGGCTGCTACATTTCATCCACAAAAAATACAGTCAATTCACTTAACAGTATATTCTGCGAGGCGCTTTGAAACGTCTAGAAGATGTGAAAAGCGCTATAGCAAATGCAAGGCTTCTTCTTCTGCTTCTTCTTCTTCTTCTGTTCCTGTCCGTAGCTCAGACACACGTCCCTTCCCACTGAGCGATGGTTCCACCATTAGGCAGAGGGTTGGAGACCTGTAGCTTAGCAGTTAGCGCGTTCGACTCGGGCCAGGGGAAAGGGGACCGAAAACGAGGCCAAAAAGAAAGGTCTTTAGGCATGACCTGAAAATAAGAGGAGAGGAGGCGAGGTGAAGGGAGTGAGGAAGGGAGCTCCAGAATCTCAGGGCCTAGTGTCTGAAGCCATGGCCGCAAATGGTGGAGTGAAGGATTTTGGGGACAAGACCCGGTAGAGCGAAAGTATGCAGTCAGTATGAGACGTCTAGAAGACGTGAAAAGCGCCATATCAAATGCCAGGATTATTATTATCTTGCCACCCAACAAAATGCTTTGCACAATCGCTCCCAGTTACAGTATCCACAGCAGAGGATTGTCGGCCTGGCTCAGTTGATAACACTCCAAGTCAGAAGGGAGTTCCTCTCTTCCTGCGTCCCAGGCAGCAAATCCACCAAATATAATTGGCCATTCACTTCATGGCAGTTTGTGAGACATTGCTCTCACAAATTGGATGCTGGGTTCGCCAACTCCCTCCCAACCTCCCACCCCTCTCCCATGCACACACACGCGCGCCAATTTACAATATCTTATGAAGCGCTTTCAGATGTCTAAATGACATCAAATGCAAGGCTGATAACTTATTATTATTATTATCATGTTGTACAGTTTAAATCACTTTGTCGAGCTAATTTATAAATATTTTCAGTGATGGTCAGCTGGATCAATAACACTGCCACGTTACATATGAACGGACCTTCCTTTTCTGAGTATAGTTGAACTTCCTAAAATAGCTACTTTTTTGCAGGAGGTTGATTTTGTTCACCTGGTAATTTGTCAGGCGTTTCTGAACAGTCTTATCAACAGTCGCGGTTCAAATGACTCTGGGAAATATATTTGCTTCACATTGCACGTACATTCGCATTCAATTTGTAGAGTTATATATTTGATTATCTTTTTTTTATTATAAAAGTTTGTGAGATCAAGCCACGTATTGGAAACTATGTCTTCACACAGTCCTGGTGATGTCAAGGTCCTGTCTACCTGTTCAGGTGGATATTAAAGATCCCAAGGCACTATCAATCAAAATTATGTAGCGCCTTTCACGTCGAGAGGACTTCCGAAGGAGCTGTACAGTTAGACAGGGACAAGAACAGTGCGGGAGGGGTCGGGGCAGGATGAAGGAAAGTGGGACAATTGACTGTATATTTGTGGGCGAAACGCGGCAGCCAAATTACGCACAGCAGTGTCCCACAAACAGTCATGGAAGTGGGACTAGGGAAAAAAGGGGGGAAAGATGGTAAAGGGAGGGGTCGGGGCAGGGGGAAGGAGAGCAGGAAAGCCGACCGTTTATTTGTGGACGATATATTTCTTTTCCAACAGTATTGGCAAAGAGAAGGGAGATTTTCTCTCCTGGTGTCCTGGCTGACAATCTCCCAGATGAAACAACAAAATACTGCAGATACTGCAAATACTCCCCTTGGTCCTCACTTACCACCCTACCAGCCTCACTATTCAACACATCATCCGTAGAAACTTCCGTCACTTGCAACGTGACCCATGCACCAAGGATATATTTCCCTCCCCTCCCCTCTCCGCATTCCGAAGGGACCATTCCCTCTGGAATTCTTTGGTCCACTCCACTGTTAGCACCACCAGCTGCTCTCCTTCCTCTGGCACCTTCCCGTGCCAGCGCAGGAGATGTAATACCTGCCCTTTCACCTCCATCCAAACCATTCTCCAGGGGCCAAAACACAGCTTCCATGTAAGACAGAGGTTCACGTGTATTACCACCAATGTAGTTACTGCACCCACTGCTCACGGTGTGGTCTCTACACTGGGGAGACTAAGCGCAGACTGGGAGACCGATTTGCAGAGCATCTTCGCTCTGTACGGAAGGTCAACCCTGAGCTTCCAGTCTCCCTCCATTTCAACTTGCGCTCACATTCAGAGGCTGATCTTTCGATCCATGATCTCCTGCGCTGTTCCAGTGACTCACAGCGAAAGCTTGAGGAACAGCAACTCATCTGTCTACTGGGGACACTACAGCCATCCGGCCTCAACATTGATTTCAGCCATTTCAAGCCATAAGAGTTTCCCCTTTTCTTCCCCACCGCCCTCCCTCCCCCATCTCAATCATAACTCCAGACACCCCTTGCCTCCCTGGTGTTTTGTCTGTTCTACCACCACTAAACACCTCTTCTCCCCAGTTTCGTTTGAACCCATCCCCCTTTTGTTTCTTCCCCTGAAGTCGTTATCACATTTTCAACCCATCAGTTAACACACTCTTTTTCTTTTTCCTCTTTGTCTCCTTTGTCTTCCATGTCCTGCCTCTTCCTTCTAATCTCTCCCTCCAAACAAGCCCCATTCTGACGAAGGGTTGTAGACCCGAAACGTTGACTCATTTTCCTTTCTCCATAGATGCTGCCTGATCTGCTGAGTTTCCCCGGCAACTTCTGTTTTTGTTTCAGATTCCCAGCATCTGTAGTATTTTGTGTTTTGTTTAAAATACTGCAGATGCTGGAATTCTGAAACAAAACACAGAAATGGCTGGAAACACTCACGTTGGATATACCCCAGTTCTGACGAAGAGTCGGGGATCCGAAACATTGACTGACTTTCCTTTCTCTATACATACTGCCTGACCTGCTGAGTGTACCCTCTTTGAATCTACCAGATCAAATTGGTTGTTTCATTTATGGATGTTTGTGGGGGTTTGCCACTACCAACACAGTCACTCCATAGGACAGTAAAATCACGCGAAGCGCTTTGACGCATTTCGATGGTGGAAACAGGCGCTGCGTCAAACGCAAGGGCTTTGATTACATTATATTATTACAATGCAATCCAAGTCCTGTAGCGTATTAGTTAGAGCACCTGCCTCGCAAGTGAGAGCCCCAGGTTCTATTCCCAGCCAGGGCAAAACCTTCGGCAGGTTCCCTAACTCCACACGCCTCTGTCTATCTAGTGGGAACCCAGATGTTAGTCGATTGGCAGATCATCTTCTGGGGGTAATAATTCCTTCAAAAATGAATGAATGAACAAACAAACAAATAATGATTTGATCAAGCAATCCACGACCGTTGTGGGACACTGCTATGTGCAATTGGCTCATGCGTTTCGCCCACAAAATTTGCAGGCGATAACAGTGTATTTCTGAGAAGCGCTTTGAGACGTCCCAGCGACATAATATCAAATGCTGGGATTATCATATTATTATCATATTATTGTTGATTGTTAATGACCCATTTATATTGATAAATGACTGTTCACATCAGGAGGACATCCCAAAGCGCTGGACAGGAATACGAGTTAGAGGATCGAAGCCAGTAGGAGGTGGGGAAATGGGAAAGATGACCACAAGCCCGGTCAGAGAGCTATGTTTTGAGGATTTTATTTGACGTAACATGATGTGAAGGACACTGGATAAGAAAGTATAAGCAGGTGTTGTTACTAATCCCCTTTTGAAGCAGTGTAACACAGGCCCCCGCAAGAAATAACCACCAAACATAGAGGCTGGTGCATTAATGATCAACACAATGGTCCCAGCTCCCCAGGCGCTAGGAGCTAACGTTAACAAGTACGAGATGGCATTGATTTCTGTCTCAGGTTTTGACAGCTCTCTGCATAATATCCAGTCATGGACTGCACTCCGCTGGTAACTGCAGGCAGCAAATCCAGAACAAACAAAGGGAGAGATCTGGACAATGGGCAGAGGATGCGGTTTTTTTTGACACACAAAGGAATCTTTTGGTGTACAGAATTTCCGCTCGCACTTCACGCTGAAGCCTCAAGTTTTTGATTATTAAAACTGCGTTTTTTAATCAAGAAACATAAGAATTATTAATTTCATTCGTATCAAATGTATAGATTCCTGTGGCGTAGTGGCTAGCTCGCTCGCCAAGCAATTCTGATTCCTGGGCAGCACGAAACGTGAGGCCCAGGAATCAGGGCCTCACGTTTTTTTACTTCACACTCCTCTGTTTACTTCACGCTCCTCTGTTTACCTTGCGGTAAGTAGGAATGTGGTTATGAGTTGACGGGAGGGTTGCTTTCCAGAAATGATAATAAAATTAATCACTCAATTCACGACTGTTTGTAGACTGTTTGAGGAAGTTCTCCTCTCCTGATGACCTGGCCAATAAACCCCCACGATAACATCGGACGCGCCGTAGCTGTAAGTGGGACTGTGTTGTGCACAATTAGTTGCCGCGTTTCGCCTGCAAAATACACAGTCTATCCACTTTACAGAATGTCCTGTGAAGTGCTTTGAGATGTCTCAACGACATGATTAGGTGTTATTATGATTAGGTGCCAAGGGGACATCCTCCCTACGTGAAAGGCGCTGTAGAAATGTAATTTTGTTGTCGTTCTTGTATGTTAAATTCAAAGATTACTATTAAAGTGGGGGAGTGGGGGGAATATATGGAAAGCAGTCTGGTAGGAAGGCAAACAAACAGGCTGCTGTTCATCAGTAATCAATGTTAATAAGCTTGGTGTTAGTCAAAGAGCTGTAATTAGTTAATGAGGGAATGATTTTATGATTGTCACACCGATTAATAATTAGTCAGGAGAGGAAAAAGCAAAGGCAATGGTGGCTACTTTGTTCTCCTCCTCCCTAATCAAATTTAGCTTCTTTTTAGATTCTCTTTTTGTACAGAAACCTTGATCATTACCACACTAATACATCTGCTTAGGAAACCCATAGGCGCTGTGGATCTATTGAATTTTTTCCCATCCCTGCATGTAAATTCCACTTGTTACCGGCTATCTTGCCTCACAAAGCGAGAGGACCCAGGTTTGAATCCTGCGCAGGGCGAAACCTTAGGCATGTTTTCTTAGTAACCTGGTTGTTTGTGGATTGCTGATCACTTATAATAATCCCTTTTAACAAAATGTGGTAACTCAATTCTAAACCTTTGTGTAATTGGCTGCCATGTTTTACCCACGACACAGTCACTCCACTTTTGTGAAGCTCATTGAGATATCTCAACAATATGATAAGCTGCTATATCAAATGCAAGGATTATTATTAAGGTAACTGTTAGGAAAAGCCCCAAATTAGAAGCAATTTAAAGCCGAAGGGAATGCAGAGGTACAAAGCCAGAGAATAACTGGTGAGGAAACGGGGGAGGGGGAAGGAAGCCAAAAGAGAGAGTGAGCCGAGGGCAGATTTGATGGAGACATAGAGAGGGTCAGCTGTACAGTTGAGTACAGCGCAGGTACAAAGGCTTTCTTTCCCATACACTTCAAAGAGTATTCTCTTCAAAGCAATTTGGGACTTTATTTTTTTTTGCTTTGAATAACGATCAGAGTTTGTGCAATGCTGGGATTTTTATGTCTGACGTGTAATGTGGAGCCCTGTAGCATGGTGGTTAGAGCATTCTCAAGCAATAGGACCCAGGTTTGATACATATGGCAGAGTGAAACTTTAGGAAAGTTTCCTTACTCTTTATGTCTGTGGTTAGAGCATTCGCTTTACAAGTGTGAGACCTGTGTTCGAATCCAGGCAGGTCAGGGCAAAACTTTGGGTAACTTTCCTTATTCCACATGCCTGATAATAATCCGTCCAGAAAAGCGCAATAATAAATTTGGTCATTTCAATCCACGACTGTTTGTGGAGACGCTGCTGTGCGCAATTGGATGCCACATTTCACCCACAAAATATAGTCGATTCACTTCACAGTAAATTCTGTGAAGCGCTTTGAGACGTCGATAAGATGTGAAAAGCGCTATATCAAATGCAAGGATTATTATTATATTATTATTTTGTCAACCTAGAAGTAAGTAGGAACCTGGTTGTTAGTTGATTGGTGGATCGCTTTCTGTGGTGGGGATAATAATCCCTTCAAAAAAAAACAAGAAGAATTTGGTCACTCAATCCCCAACTGTTTCTGCGACATTGTTGGGGGCAATTGGAATGGTACACCGGTGAAGCTCTTTGAGACGCCTCAACGATGCGTTAAGGCACTATATCAAATGCAAGGTTTATTATTATTATATTGACGATAAATACTTCGAAGTGATTTGTTTTGCCGGACTTTCTGACCTCACTCTAAACTCCGTGTATGAGATAATAATAATAGCATTAATAATACTTAACATTTGATATAGCTCCTTATCATATCTTTGAGATGTCTCAAGGAGCTTCACCGAATATATTGTAAAAGTGAATTAACTGTATATTTTGTGGGCCAAACGCAGCAGTCAGTCATCGATAGGTAAACAGAGCCGTGTGGAGTAAGGAAACTTGCCTAAGGTTACATCCAGCCGGGATTTGAACCCAGGTCCTCTCGTTTGCGAGGCGAATGCTCTAATCATTGAGCAACAGTGAATCCACTAAGCCACAGGAGATGGCTATTATCTACCGTTAGCTGGGTAAGCGAGCACTGCAAAGGCAGCACCACTAGGTTGGTTGGGCAATGAGGGCCTCAGGAAGACTGTCGCTAGGAGATTTATTCAACCAGTGAGCAGAAACCAGCACACAGCTCACACAGTTGATCAGGCAGGCAACTGGGGAGCGAAAATGGCTTTTATTACTTCAATTCAAACTTTGCAACCTCCTTGTGTATAGGACGCGGGAGGTAATCCTCGTCCTCACTTTCAAGGGCTTTTACGGCCTTGCCCCCTCCTATCTCTCCGACCTGCTGTCTGCTCCACATTACCATTGGCGGACGGGCTTACAGCCTCTCTGCCCCCATACTCTGGAACTCCATCCCACAGTCTCTTCGCCTTGCTTCCTGCCTCGCCTCATTCATGGCTGGTCTCAAGACCCTCCTCTTCGATCGTGCCTTCTGCTGCCACCAACTCTCTCTCTCTTCCCTCCTAACTCTCTCCCGCCCCTCCCCCATACATGAAAGGTGCTCTATAAATGTAATTTTGTTGTTGTTGTAAGCTTTGTCTCCTTGGAGCTAAATTGGCTCCGAGGCAACATGTTTGGTAATGGAATAGCAAGATCGAGTTAGTTAGCCCTATATGATGGTGTCTTGTCCGGTTCCTGAGCCAGGCGGGTGCACATGGCTCTCACTGCTGATGACAGCACAGCCCAGCCTGGCTCATCAGCAGGATCTGAAAGGACAGACCAGTGACCACTGAGGGCAGGGAATCCTCCCACGACAGCTCCTGTTAACCCTGCAAACCAAAGCTCCAATCGACAGGTAGGGTGGTTGTTGTGAGGAAAGCAGCCAGGAAAGCTTGCCAGACAGTGCTCTCAATGTAGTTTTAGCTGCGTAGATTTCAGCAGTTACCCCAATGCACACTCTGGGGTCCTCAAGCCTTTGCTCCTTTCAACCTGCGCCTAATACTCTCCAGAATTAGGGTAGGCAGGATGCGTCCATCCAGGGGGAGAGATGGGGCGCATTCCATTCCAACCAATTATCTCTGGGATTCCTGTGTGTTGGTGTGGTATAAGGAATTCTCAGTCTGTGTTTGGATACTCTTTAGCAATGGTGATGGGTTTCCGCAATCCTACTGAACTCAGACCCTAATGTTTTGCTCTTAGGGACTGACTGGGGTCATTCACTGATTTTGCTTGGTTATCCCAACACAGCACCAGCCCAGACCGTTAAACAAAACAAAACAAAAAAATTCCTATAACCCTCACTCCTCTCTCCAACAGCTTGCATTCGTATAGCGCACCCCTCACTCAGGACCCACTCCCTACGCCTCTTTCCTCCATTGTCCATCCATCTCCTCACCTCAACATCCTTCTCTCCCCGCTCCCCATGCCTCTTCCCCTTACACCTTATCCCTCTGTCCCTCCCACTCCCCACACCCATGTTTCCCCCCTCTGCATATCCATCTCTCTTCTCTGCTGTCCCTCTCTGTCTCCCTCTCCCTCACCATCCCCCTGCCAATCTCCTCTATCTATCAGCTCCCTGTCCTACTCTCCCCCCTCCCTGTCCTCCTGCCTTTGCATCCCTCTTTCCCCCGTCTACTGCTCCTCATCCCTCTACGCCCCTCTCTCCTTGTCCATCCTTTCCCCCTCCTCCCTTTCTCCCCCTTTCCCCTTCCTCCCCACTCTTCTGCCCTGTACTACCCTCAGTAGTAAACCCTGACATTGGCCGCCATATCTGAGATGTATCCACTTCATCTAAAGATGTCAGTGTGTCAATTAGAACCCATTGTCTCTCCCACTCCTAACTACATCTCACAGCCTCGCAAGCTCATCAGCCATGAGATAGGCCAGAAGATTGATTTGTTGCCTTATGCATATTCTCCTGTTATTTCCCTTAGAAGGTAAAGAGATTAATGCTCCAATACTGATCTGTGTGTGTAAGTGTGTGTGTGTTGTGCGTTTGGTCGTGTTGCTGTGTGTGTTTATGCAGCTGCGTGTTGTGTATGTGCATGTCAGTATGCGCCGGTCTGTTTGTGTGTGTATGTCTGTTTGTGTGTGTATGTATGTGTGGTTATATGGTATGTAGTGTGCATCTTGTGTGTGCGTATATATGTGTTTGTGTGTACTTGTGTGCATCTGTGTGTCGAGGTGTGTGCGCGGGCATGTAACTTCCAACTCTCCTTTAAATCTCACATCCTTGCTATGATCCATTCATCTTTCCCTGCCTCTTTCATTACCTCTCTCCTCAGAAGTGTGTGTGTGTGAATCAGTGGTTGTGTGAGCCTGCATGTGTGTGAGTGAATGGATCACTTGTGTGTGTGTATATCATGTATGTGTGTGAGTTTGTATGGATCAGTTATGTATGTGTGTGGATCATATAGGTGTGAGCGTGTGTGTGTGGATCAGCTATGTGTGTATCCGGTAGGAGTGTGAGAGTGTGTATAGATCAGTTAGGGGGGTGTGCGTGAGTGGATCAATTAGGTGTGAGTGTGTGTGTGTAGATCAACTGTGTGTGAACGTGCATAGATCAGTTAGAGGGGTGTGTGTGTGTTTGAGTGGATCAGTTAGGTGTGAGCGTGTGTGTGTGTGTGTGGATCATTGCAAGTCCCAAAGCAGCAGGATTGGCTGATGTGAGTGTGTTGATCACTGGGATGGATGTTCTCTGACGTCATCCTTTCAGAACTCCCACTCCATCATCCCACCCCCCCACCACCCCACCCCTCACAACATCAAGTTGCTTTTTAAAAAGAGTCCCAGTGTCTTGGCTTTTTATATCAGTCTAAAACTATATTATACACGTCACTTCACGTTTCTTAATTCTGTCACGTATTAAAGAATACAGTGAGGAGACATTTTTTTTCTGTTATCTGTTGCTTGATATTTAAATGTTACACCTAATAATAATAATCCATTCGAAAAAAAAGCA
This sequence comes from Hydrolagus colliei, assembly GCA_035084275.1. Classification (NCBI taxonomy): domain Eukaryota; kingdom Metazoa; phylum Chordata; class Chondrichthyes; order Chimaeriformes; family Chimaeridae; genus Hydrolagus; species Hydrolagus colliei. Next base: position 80,909,318 of record CM068745.1, on the reverse strand, counting down.
CAATAATAAAATTGGTCATTTCAATCCACGACTGTTTGTGGGACACTGCTGTGCACAATTGGCTGCTGTGTTTTGTCAATTCACTTTACAGTATATTCTGTGAAGCGTTTTGAGACGTCGATAAGATGTGAAAAGCGCAATATAAAATGCAAGGATTATTGTTATTATTATAAGGAGTCGAAAAAGAATTACTGACACAGTGACCAATGGGAATTGCAATCAGAAAAGTAAGTGGCTTTGACATGGAGCCAAAGATGCGTTGTATATTATCCTTCGGGTCAGAAATTAAACTAGGTTCTATCTGTGTTGGTGGGTGTGCATACGTGGAACTCTCAACACACAAAAACAGTTGATAATAATAATAATCATTGTGTTTAATATAGTGACTTATCATACTTGCTTAGGTATCTCAGAACACTTCACAGAATATATAGTGAAGTGGACTGACTATTTTGTGGGTGACAAGGGGCAGCCAATTGCGCACAACCCTCTTTCACAAATAGCCAAGGATTGAGAGATCACATTTTGTTTGAAGGGGTTATTACTGCTGGGAGAGCAATCCGCCAATCGACTGACAACTGGGTTCCTACTTATTGCTAGTTAAACAGAGGCGCATGGAGTAAGGAAACTTTCCCAAGTTTTCGCACTGCCCAGGAATCGAACCCAGGTCCTCTTGCTTGCGAGGCGAGCGCTCTAACCACTACAGTACGGGACTCCCCATACTTTGCTGTTTCATATCAAATGCAAGGATGGTTGTTAATATTATTGAAAATAGAGGGGGAGGCGAGATGGAGGGTAGAGGTAGTGGGCTCCAGGATTTATGGGCTCAGTGGCTTAAGGCACGGCCATCACTGTTCACACGGAGTGTTTGAAGTGATGTAGAGTGGTGCTGATGAGCAGAAGAATGTGGGGTGGGTGGGGGGGGGGGGGGTGGGGGGCGCAAACACTGTTAGGTCTGGTGATGTGTGTCACATTAAACCAAACAAAAAAACAAAGTTTGACACGAGAAATGCTATTTTTTTTTCCCCTTCCTTCCCACACACTCCCCATTTTACCCCCTCTTTGCCCTCCCCCAACCCCCCCCCCCCCCAACCCCCTCACCATCAACACCTCCCTGGCAGTTCCCGCCATGATCACATCCTACCCCAATACCACGCTGGCCACGCAGGGCCAGAGGAAAGAGGTCAGCTGTACCGCCCACGGAGAGAAGCCCATCATCGTGCGCTGGGAGAAGGAGGACACGGTCATCGACCCACAACGCATGTTCCGCTATATCGTGTCCACCAAGGAGATGGGCGATGAGGTGGTCTCCACATTACAGGTACCCAACCCACGAAATGTGTGCGTTTCCATAGTGTAGTGCTTAGTTAGAGCACTTGTTTTGCAAAGCAAGAGGACCTGGTTTCGGGTTGGGTGAAACCTTAAGCAAGTTTCCTTACTCCAACTGCCTGTGTTTACTTAGCAGTAAGTAGGAACCCAGTTGTTAATTGATTGGCGGATCACTTTCCACAGGTAATAATCACTCCCCCGCCCCTCACCCCATTGGTCCTAGTTGGACATTTATTGGGGAAGAAAAAAACTTCTTCCCCACTGCTGAGCAAAATTGGTTTCCGCAATTCACCCACAAAATGTACAGTCAATTCACTTTAGAGTATATTCTGTAAAGAGCTTTGAGACATCCCAACGAAGCAATGAGTAGCTATATCAAATATAGGGATGATTATTATGATTATTATTATAACTCTTACTGTGTCACACTGCCCTATTGGTACCACTCTCCCTAATGGGTAGGGTGTTGTCCTCTCTCCTCGTCGGCCTCCCCAGCTCCTCCCTTCACAGGCTGCAGATCATTCAGAATTCTGCAGCTCGTGTACTCTCCCGTACCAGGCTTCGCGACCACATCACTCTCACCCTCGCCCGTCTCCACTGGTTCCCCGTCACACAGAGGATCGAATTCAAGATCCTCGTCCTCACTTTCAAGGCCATTCACGGCCTTGCCCCCGCCTATCTCTCTGACCCACAGTCTCCCTATCAGCCTGCCCGCACCCTCCGTTCAGCAGACTCAGGCCTTCTCCGCGTCCCCCGCCTTAACCATCGGCGGCCAGGCTTTCAGCCTCTCTGCTCCCACACTGTGGAACTCCATCCCGCAGCCCCTACGGCTTGCCTCCCTTTCCTCCTTCAAGGCCGGTCCCAAGATCTTCCTCTTCGACCGCGCCTTCGGCTGCCCCACTAACTCTTCCCCCCTCTCCCACTCTCCTTCCCCTTCCCCCTACTTTGACCCTCACCATCCCTCCCCCCCCCACCCCCGCTCGGGTCCCGACCAGACTGTTGAGCGCTTTGGGACGTCCTCCCGACGTGAAAGGCACTATATAAGTGCAATTTTGTTGTTGTTGTTGCTCCTATCTGGACAAGCCACAGGAAAGCTTGCCAGACAGTGCTCTCAATGGCATTTTTCACTGGTGAGACTCCAGCAATTACCCCCAAACGCAAACTCCAAGCCTTGGCTCTTGCCAAACTGTGCCCAATAGTCTCCAGAATTAGGTAAGCAGGATGTGTCCCTCCAGAGAGTGTGCGTATTCCATTGGAAGGTGAGGTTGATGAAAATGATTGGTGTCAGCCTGGCACAGTCAGTGACACTCTCACCTCTGCGGTAGACTGGTTGTAATTCCTTCTCTTTTAGTGTACCCGCTTTTTGACTGGCCGGCCCCACCTTTCCTCAGCTGCCTGTACTGCGGGATGACTGTATGTTTCACCCAATCTGACTGATTGCTGAGAGTGTAATGTGCCTTTAAGAACCTCAAATGAAGCCATCTCTAACAGCATTAATCACAGCCTCAATACAAAAACGGCCTCTAAAATTGGTGCAATTTGGTAATGTTCTCTTTCTCGCTTGCCCGCTCGCTCTGAGAGCCTTATTACACTTGCTTCACTTACAGCGGGTAGGTGGTGGGGGGGGTGGATGGAGGGAGGAATTCAAGGACGACAAAATGCCTTTCTGTATACAGTATACAGAATATAATTTCAGTACTGTATATCCTGTGAAGCACTTTCATGCATTTCAACGGTGTCGATAGATGGTATGCCAAATGCATTGTTTCTTATTATTATGATGTGTGTGGTTTTTGTGTGGGTGTGTGTGTATGTGTGTGGGGTGGGGGTGGGTGGAGGGGTGGGGGGTGTTGTGGGAGTGAGATGGGCTTCCCATCTTGTGCTACTTTTGCTAACCGTCTTGTGCTACTTTTGACGCTTCAAACTCTCACTCTCTTTTTTCGCTCTCTGTTCGTCTGTCCGACTATCTCTCTGTCTGTTTGTCTCCAACAACCAGATTACACCGACGGTGCGGGGGGATTCCGGGTTCTTCTCCTGTCACGCCATCAACTCGTACGGAGAAGACCGTGGCCTGATCCAGCTCACTGTGCAGGGTACAGTGCAAGCACGCGCACACACACACACACACATACAGGCACACACATACAGACACCCACAAATACACACATAGACAGACACACATAGACAGACACACAGATATACACAGACATGCACACACACAGACACACGCACACAGACAGACACGCATACACACACAGATACACACACTAAGAAATACACATGCACGCACTAAGACACATACATACATAAAGACACACACACACTAAGACACAGACACACACACTCACATGTTAGACACACAGACAGACATACAAACTAAGAGACACACATACTAAGACACACACGCAGACAGACACATATACAGACACACGCACTAAGATAACAACAACAACAACAATTTAAACGTAAAAAGCGCCTTTCACGTCGGGAGGACGTCCCAAGGCGCTGCACAGGAGGCGTGTGACCCGAGCTGGGAGGGGAGTGTTCGGGAAGGGGTGAAACACGAAGGGGAGGTCGAAAAATTCGGGAGGGAACAAAAGGCACGGTCGAAGAGGAAAGTCTTCAAACCGGCCTTGAAAGAGGAAAGGGAAGAAACAAGGCGGAGGGATTGGGGGATGGTATTCCATAGGGTGGGAGCGGAGAAACTGAAGGCCCGGCCTCCGATCGTGGGGCGGTTCGGGCGGGGGGCTTGGAGCAGGCCAAGTCCTGCTGAACGGAGGGTCCGGATGGGCTTGTAGGCGGAGAGTAGGCCAGAAAGATAGGGCGGGGCAAGGCCGTGTAAGGCCTTGAAGGTGAGGACGAGGATCTTGAACTTGATCCTCTGGAGGATGGGGAGCCAGTGGAGATGGGCGAGGGTGGGGGTTATGTGGTCGCGGAGGCGGGTGCGGGATAGTACATAAGATACACAAACACACACATATAAAACACACAGTCACCATGACACACATACACTGAGACACAATCACACAAAGACACGCACACACGGACACACACACACGCACACACAACAACAATATGCATTTGTATAGTGCCCTTAACGTGGTGTAGCATTCTGTAACGGAATCTAACAACGAGCCTGGGGGAGCTCAGGTTTCTACACAGGGTAGAGAGAAATGTACTGCTCCTTTCTGCTCCCTTCCTTCCTCTCCTCAATTCACCTCACCCCCTCCTCACTCCCCTTCCCCTCTCCCTCCCTCTCCTCAACTCAACTCACCTCATCCTCTCCTCACTCCCCTTCCACTCTCCCTTCCATCCGTCCTTGGTCCACCTCCCTCCCTTCCTCCCACCTCGATTCCCCCTGCCTCCTTCCCCTTCCCTCCCTCCCTCATCCCCTCTCTCTCACTTGCTCACTCTTTTCACCTTCCTCCCTCCCTCTCTCTCTGACCTCTCTGTCCCTCTCTGAGAAAGTGACAGATGTGTGTGTTTGTATGCGCTTGTGTTAGAGCAGAGGCGAAGGGTGTTGTGAAGTGCTACTTCTCCTCCATCCTCACTACACTCTCTCTCACTCTCTCTCTCTCTCACACTGTCTCTCGCTCTCTCTGTTGTCTCTGTCTAGAGCCTCCAGACCCTCCGGAGATTGAGATCCGGGAGGTGAGAGCACGAAGTATCGCCTTGCGATGGAGCATGGGCTTTGATGGCAACAGCCCCATCACTGGCTTCGACATTGAATGCAAAAACAAGTCGGGTGAGAAAACATTGGACATTTCAACAACATGCCAGGCCAGCTCAGTCAGTCACCCTCTCGAGACACCTCTTCGAGCGTGCCTTCTGCTGCCCTCCCAACTCTCTCCCTCCCTCCCCACCACACCCTACCCCTTCCCCTTGCTCAGTCAGTAACCCTCTCAAGACTCCTCTTCGATCGTGCCTTCTGCTGCCCTCCCAACTCTCTCCCTCCCTCCCCTTCCCCTTCCCCTGTTCTATATAGCACCTTGGGACATCCTCCCAAAGTGAAAGTCGTTCTATATATATAATTTTGTTGTTGCTGTTGTTGTTGCTCACACAGGGTAGCTATATAGAACTACCTATATATAAATATATAATAGCACCCCTGAGTTTTAACCTTTTGTGGTGCTCCTTGGCACATGAGGTTAGGAACACAGGAACAGGAAGTGGTCATTCAGCCCCTCGAGCCTGTTCCACCACTCTATTAGATTGCGGTTGATCTGTACCTCAACTCCAATTGCCAGCCTTTGCTCCATATCCCTTGATACCCGGAGAGATACGGAGACACTTGGAGGCCTGTAGCTTAGTCGTGAGTGCACTCGCCTCGCAAACTAGAGGGCTTGGGTTCGATTCTCGGGCAGGGTGAAACCTTCGGCAAGTTTTCTTAACTCCACACAGTTCTGTTTGCCTGTGCATTTTTGTGGGCGATAGTTATCGACCAATCAACTAACAACGGGGTTCCTACTTACCATTGGGTAAACAGAGGCGTGTGTGTGTAAGGGACATGTCTAAGGTTTCGCCCTGCTCGGGAATTGAACCCGGGTCCTCTTGCTTACGAGACAAGTGCTCGAACCACTGCGCTACAGGATTCGGAGAGCAATGGGTATCACCCACCATCCCCTCTTCCCCCCAGTTTGTTTAAGCCATTATTTCTTTGCCGCCCTAAGGCTGCTGATGGCCTGCGGCCAGAACTGCTTTGTGTCAGTTACAATAAGCTTATGAATATTATAAAACCCCAGGGCCAATGGAACATAAATTGTGCTTTAGCAGCTTTCACAAGCAATGCTTCAGGATTCAACTAACACTGACTTTACAAACAGACAGCTCAACCACATGGCGGAGGGATACTGTGTTGTCCCACTTTATGAGGAGCAGTGGCGTCCCACCCTTTGCAGGCGGGACGCTTATTGGTGGGCGGGCGGGCGGGCATTCAGACATCCCGACTCCACCCTCCAGAAACCTGTCCCACAATCCCTCCGCATCGCACCCATCCCTCGCTTCCTTCAAGACCCACCTCAAAACCCTCCTCTTTGACTGTGCTTTTGATCAACCTCCTTCCTCCACTGGCCTCCATCCTCCCCAATGCCTACTCTCATCTTGGGTCCCGGTCCTTGGGACATACTCTAGACATGAAAGGCACTTTACAAACGTAATTTTGTTGTTGTTTTAAGGGATGTGGAGTCCTGTAGCTCAGTGGTTAGAGCACTCACCTTGCAAGCGTGAGACGTGTGTTTCAAATCCAGGCAGGTCAGGGCGAAACCTTGGGCAAGTTTCCTTAGTCCACACACACCCATTAATAATCCGTCCAAAAAACACCTGGAGTAATTTGGTCACTCAATCCATGACTGTTTGTAGGACACTGCTGTGTGCAATTGACTGCCGCATTTCTCCCAAAATATGCAGTCAATTCACTTTACAGTATATTCTGTGAAGTGCTTTGAGACATCGATAAGATGTGAAAAGCACTATATCAATTGTAAGGATTATTATGGCAGTTGGGGGCTGGAACTTTCTCAGCTTTTTCAGGCCTCTCTTCCTCCCCACTTCCCCCACCATCCTCCGCTACTCCCCCCTGTGAAACAGGAAGTGTTTAGAAGGGATTTGTTGGGCTAAAGTCACACGGAATGAAACAATAACAATCCTAATATTCTTTGGTGAAACCTCAGGCAGGTTTCCTTTCTCTGCACACTTCTGACCCCAGTTGTTAGTCGATTAGCGGATCACTTTCCAGTGGCAATAATCGCTTCAATTTGTTCTTACTCAGTAACCCCGTCAACGACTGTTTTGTGGGACACTGTTGGTGCTGGTCACTCAAGTACTAGGACCCCGAGCTGGGGGGTTGGGATCAGGAATGGTGGAGGGAGGGGAGAGTAAGGGGTTGGAGGGTGGTCGAAGATGCAGTCAAAGAGCAAGGTCTTGAATGTAATTTTGTGCACTTTTGTACACTTGTACAGTGTAATTTTGTTGTTGTTGAAGGAGCTAAGGGAGTGGGCGGGCCAAAGGGATTGTAGGATGCAGTTCCCAAAGGATGGGGGTATACAGGCTGAAAGCCTGCCCACCGATGGTGGAGTGGGGAAGGGCAGGGAACATGGAGCAGGCCGGAGCCCACTGAGCAGAGGGAGCAGACAGGTTGGTTTGGAATTGGAGTGGGGGTTTCATGGCTTCCTGTTTGTACGCTCGCAGACTCCTGGGACGCAGTGCAGAGGACGAAAGACGTGTCGCCACAGTTGAACCAAGCGACCATCATTGACCTCCACCCGTCCTCCACGTACAACATACGCATGTACGCCAAGAACAGGATCGGCAAGAGTGAGGCCAGCAACGAGCTCACCATCACCACCGACGAAGCAGGTACAACAAACAGCCAGAGACCCCGTCCTCTCCCCCACCCTGCGGAGCCCACCGAACACAGGCAAAGAACGATATTGATACAGCGCCTTTCACCTCAGAAGGATATCCCAAGGCATTGGAAGTTCACGAAGCCGCTCGCATACTCAACTGCACTATAATAATAATAATAATCCTTGCATTTGATATAGCACTTTTCACTTCTTCTAGACTTCTCAAAGCACTTCACAGAATATACTGTAAAGTGAATTGACTATATATTTGTGGGCAAAGTACTGTACTCCGTACCCCCCCATCTCACCCCTTCTTGCAAAGCTCCACAGGCGCCCCACCCTCCCCCAACTCCCACCATCACCAAATGGATTGTTTTCATGATCCTCTCACACATCCTCAAATCCCTCATGCCCTCACACCTCCCTAACTTCACCTCTCAGACCTGCTTACGCCACAACCTACTACCCTCCACCTCCCCTCTGCTGGTTGCGGCCTCCTGCTCGTTCCCTCGTGCCAAGCTTTCAGCCACTAGTCCCGAAACTCTAGAACGGTGTTCCTCTTGTCCCTCCACCTTTCCCCCACCACAGGATGTTGTTGTTGTTGTAGTTGCCCTGGTTGACCTGCTGCTTTCTTTTTTGTCTCTCATCAGCTCCGGACGGCCCTCCTCTCAATGTCTTACTCGTGTCTCTATCGTCCCAGAGTATCGAAGTGACCTGGCACGTGAGTCACCCAACTCTTTCAAGCAATGTACTCTTCAACGCAAATTTCTCCTCCCTCCCTCCCTCCCTCCCTCCCTCCCTCCCTCCCTCCCTCCCTCCCTCCCTCCCTCCCTCCCTCCCTCCCTCCCTCCCTCCCTCCCTCCCTCCCTCCCTCCCTCCCTCCCTCCCTCCCTCCCTCCCTCCCTCCCTCCCTCCCTCCCTCACACTCCCCCCCCACACAACCACCCACCCTCACCACTCAACCACTCCCAGTCTTACCTTAGAATATTGAACTTGAAGATCACATAGATTTGATCAAAAGTTCTTAAATCTTAATTTGCAGACTTTATTATTGTAATAATAATCCTTGCATTTGATATAAGTGCCTCACCGGGTCCTTGAGACATCTCAAAGTCTATATTGTGACATGAATTAACTGTGTAATTTGTGGATGAAATGCAGCAGCCAATTGTGCACAGCAGTGTCCCACAACCTGTCGTGGATTGAGTGACCAATTTTTCTCTTTTTTGGGGGGGAGGAACTATTACCCCCAGGAAGCTATCTGCCAATTGACTAACACCAAGAGTTCCTACTTACTGCTAGGTAAATGACAACAACAACAAACGTACATTTATAGTGCGTCTTTCAGGAGGACATCCCAAGGCGCTGAACAGTCAAGACGGCACCCGAGCAAGAGAGAGGGTCAGGGTAGAGGGGAGGGGCAGGAGAGAGGTAGGAGGGGAGGGAGAGAGTTGGGAGGGCAGCAGAAGGCACGGTTGAAGAGGAGGGTCTTGAGACTGGCCTTGGAGGAGGCGAGAGAGGGAGTGAGGCGAAGGGACTGTGGGATGGAGTTCCAGAGTGTGGGGGAAGAGCGGCTGAAAGCCGGTCCGTCGATGGTAGGGTGGGGGACATGGAGCAGATCAGAGCCCACTGAATGGAGGGGGCGGAGAGGTTCATCGGGGTACAGCAGGTGGGGGTGGGTGGGGGTGTGAGGCCATGAATGGCCTTGAACAGAAGAGCATAGAGTAAGGAAACTTGCCTAAGGTTTTGTCCTGGCTGGGAATCAAAACTGGATCCTCTCACTTGCGAGTCAAGTGCTCTAACTGGAGTATTTTATGAACTAAACCCTCTACCAAATTGCAAGGAACTATTACCCCCAGACCGATTTGAGGAACATTTGCACAATTTTCATCTTATCTGAAGGTAAAATGGATGTGATGGGGGAAGAAAGGAGAATGAGGAATATGCAGAGTTTCTCTTTTCAGTAAAGATTTCAGGTCACTATTTCCACTTGGTGGGCATTTTGTCACCATGCAGCAGCGCTGATTGACAAAACTGATGCATGTCAAGCACAATTCACAGTGTTTAGTGTGAACAACAACAACAAAATTACATGTGTGCAGCACCTTTCACATCTGGAGGAAGTCCCAAGATGCTTTATATAATAATAATACAATAATAATCCCTGTATTTGATATAGCGCTTTTCACATTTTACCGATGTCTCAAAGCGCTTCAAAGAATTTACTGTAAAGTGAATTGACTGTATATTTGTGGGCGAAACGCGTCAGCCAATTGCGCACAGCAGCGTCCCCATACAAACAGTCGTGGATTGAAAATGACCAATTTTGTTAGGGATTATTATTAGGCGCGCGTGTGTGTGGAGTAAGGAAACTTGCCCAAGGTTTCGCCCTGACCTGCCTGGATTTGGACACAGGTCTCAACACTGAAGAGTGTTCGAAAGTACACGGTAAAGTATATTCGGTAGTGACCGTGTATGTTATGGGCAATTGCGCACAGCAGTGTCGCACAAACAGCCGTGGAATGAAGGAGGGGCACTTCCTCTCAGCTCTGCCCCACCAGGTGGCTGTGTCTCCCATTGATCGCGACAGGTTCCACACCAGTGACCAGTTGGTTTGCAAAACCTGGTTGACGATGGCTTGTCGTTTCATTTGGGGTCTATTTGTTTCAATGCCACGGTCCTGTGAATCATGATGTGCTCTCCACCGACACCCACCCCCACCTCCCTCCCCCACTCCCTCCCTGCCCCCCCCCCCGCCCCCCCGAAAAACACATTTTAATCACTCCCTCGCAAGGTCCCATCCAGGTGGATGTTGAAGATCCTGCAACGCTATTCGACAAGAGAAGGGAGTCGGTGTCCTGACCAACAATCCCCCAAATAAAATTGGTCGTTCAACCCACGGATGTTTGTGGGGATGTCGCTGTGCGCCTATCGGCTTCTGCCTTTGCTTACAAAATCTCCTGGAGCTCCTGGAGCTCAGTGGTTAGAGCACTCGCCTTACAAACGTGAGACTCGTGTTCGAATCCAGGCAGGTCAGGGAGAAACCTTGGGCAAGTTTCCTTACTCCACACACACGCCTAATAATAATCCGTCCAAAAAAAACACATTAATAAATTATTTAAAAATCAATTAAAAATTGGTCATTTCAATCCACGACTGTTTGTGGGGGACGCTGCTGTGCGCAATTGGCTGCCGCATTTTGCCCACAAATATGCCGTCAATTCACTTTACAGTATATTCTGCGAAGCGCTTTGAAACGTCGATGTGAAACGTGCTGCATCAAATGCAAGGATTATTATTATTATTATTAAAATACAGTCTCTCCACCTTCAGTGAATCCCGTGATTCGCTTTGAGAGATCCTCAGACGTCAGAGGCGCTGTGTCCAACAACAGTATTATTACTTATGTTCGATTGATGTCAGCCTTGTTTTGGTCGATAGCGGTTTGTGACTAGGTTAGAGGCTGTGGGTCCAACTCCCCCTCCCCCCGCCCCCCATCCCCATAACAGAACTTTGTGGACACGCTGTAAACACGCTGGCAATGTGTGCATATCGATTTACATGTACCATTCCACCATCAGTGCTCGCGCTTTCAGCCACTACACCCCGAAGCTCTGAAACACTCTTCATCTGTTCGTCCCCCTCGCTCCTCTGTCTCCCATATTTCGGTCGTGCCTGAAGACCTTCCTCTTTGTCCGTGCCTCCGGTCACCTCCCCTCCTCCCTCCCTGGCTTGAAGTCATGCTCCGTCAGTGTCAAGCACTCTGGAACGCTATCCTGTGTGAGAGGTGCTGTGTCAAATGCTAGTTGTTGTTGATAATGTTGTTGTCTAAATCAAGATCCTGGTCCTCACATTTAATGTCCTCAACAACCTTGCCCCACCCTACATCCGTGACCTCCTACCCCCTTACCAACCTGCCCGCCCCCTCCACTCAGCAGGCTCCACGTCCCCCGACCCACCATTGGCGGGTGAGCCTTCAGTCACTCTGTCCCCAAACTCTGGAACTCCATCCCACAGTCCCTCCACCTCGCCCCATCCCTGGCCTCTTTCAAGTCTTGCCTCAAGACTCCCCTTTTCAAATGGACCCATCGACAACTTGTAATCGCCCCCTGTTTCCCTGTGCCCCCCCCCCCCCCCCCCATCTCCAGCTTGCGTTTGAAGCAGTAGCTGTCCATCACCTTGGGACGTCCTCCTGACGTGAAAGAACCTGTAAAAGTATCATTTTATTGTTGTTGTCGTTGCCGTCACTTATTCAGGCCCCAAAGAACCACCTGCAGAACGGGCAGATCCGCGGTTACCAGATCGGGTACCGGGAGTACAGCGCCGGTGGCAGCTACCAGTTCAACATCATCAGCATGGAGAGCACCGGGGATAGCGAGGTCTACACACTCGACAACCTCAAGAAATTCACCCAGTATGGAGTAGTGGTGCAGGCCTGTAACCGGGCCGGCACTGGGCCCTCCTCCCAGGAGATCATCGCCACCAGCCTGGAGGACGGTAAGTCATTCCATCCCCTCTCTTTCGCACTCCAACAACCCCTTTATTCCACTCTCCTACTCTCGTCCCTTCTCCTATACCCCTCTATTACGTTCTCCTACACCCCTCCATTGCCTTCTCCTACGCCCCTCGAGTCCCATCCCGCACACCATTCTATTCCGCTCTCCTATACCCCTCTCCTACACCCCCCCTATTCCCCTCTCCTCCACATTCCCCTCTCCACCCTCTATTCCTCTCTGCTTCATCCCTCCATCCACTCTTCTACACCCCTCTATTCCCCCTCCTTCACTCATCTATTCCCTTCTGCTACACCCCTCTATTCCCCTCACGGCACTGTACAACAATAACAACATCAACGGCAGTGTGTCAGCCTGGCTCAGTCAGTGGCAGTCTCAAATCTCAGTCAGAAAGTTGTGGGTTCAAGCCCCATGTCAGGACTTGGGATCTCATACTCTTAAGTTGACACCCCAGTGTGGTGCTGTGGGTGGGGGGTGGGAGGGAGTTGACAACAATCCTCCAAATAAAATTGGCCACTCAGTAAATGGCTGTTTGTGGGCCACTGCTGCGCTATATTCACCCACAAAATACACCAAAATCACTCTTGTACAGTGCCTTTCATGTCAGGAGGACATCCCAAAGCGCTGGACAGTCATTGCTTCAGAACCGAGCTGAAGAGGTGGTGGGGGTGGTGTTGGGGGGGTGGAAGGGGGGGATTAAGAGCTGCTGATGAGTCCATTGAAGAGGAGAGTGTTTAGGTGAGTCTTGTAGGAGGCCAGGGAGGGGGCGAGGCAGAAGGATTGCGGGATGGAGTTCCAGAGGTTGGGGGCAGAGTGGCTAAAGGCTCGCCGACCAATGGAGCGGAGGGGCCGGGCAAGTTGGTAAGGGGATAGGAGGCCACAGATGTGGGGTGGGGCGAGGTTGTGGAGGGCTTTAAATACACTTCACTGTAAATCCCGTGAAGTGCTTTGAGACCGTCCTGACAATGTGAAAAGATACTGAATCGAGCACAATGGTGAATAGAACAGCTCTTATAAACTTGTCAAGTCCACCTATAGCAGAGCTGTGAGCAGACCTGCAGCGCCCCCCTCTGGCGATCTGTTAGAATATATTGCTGGTTGTTTTGCGAATAATGATATACAGGTTTTCTTATGTTCTTGAAAAATGCGACTTTAAGCGAGACAGAGTTAAGCGAATACATTTTCCCCATAAGAATTAATGTATAAACTGGAGTTAGGTTCTTTTGGACGTTTTAAAATTTGGGACATTTTAAATGCTTAAAAAAAACATTATGACCGTATAACTTTATAACCTTACGAACGTCGCAACGTTAAATGAATACATTCCCAACGTATCAGCAACGTAATAACGAAAAAATGTTAACCGAGGCGATGTTAAGTGGGGTCTACCTCTAATAGAATCAGAGCCAAGACAATTGGAACTGAGGTCAGGAAGCATTTGTGCGTCAGCTCAGTTGCTAGCGCTCTTGCCTCTGAAGTTAGAAGATTGTGGATTCAGGTTGGGTGTTTCTCCAGTGCGGTGTTTGGGGGGAGGGGGAGTGGGGTGGCACTCCATTGTTTGGTCCTTCAACTGGGATGTTAAACTCATGTCCGGTCTATTTAGTCCATCCTTCAAATGAGACATTAGACTGAGATCTCATCTGCCTGTTCAGGAGGACGTTAAATGACCCTGTGGCGCTATTGGAAAAGAGAAGGTAATTTCTCTCTCCGGGGGTCCTGGCCAAACTATCCTCAAAATAAAATTGGTCACTCGCTCCATGGCTGTTCGGTTACTGCATTTGCCCATAAAATACTATACTTTAAGGCATACCCTGTGAAGTGCTTGGAGGTGTCCAACACATAGAAATTCCAGAGGTAGTTTGTTGGGATGGAATGTGCTCTCTCTCCCTGGAGGGAAGCACCCTGCTTATCTCATTCCTGGAAAGTATTGGGCGCAGGTTGGCAAGAGTCAAGGCCTGGGGGACCCCAGAGTGTGCGTTGAGGATATTTGCTGGAGTCTAAGCACTGTCTGGCTCCTGAACACTCACCTGGTTCAAGAACCGACCGGAATAGACAATGTCACAATTCCCGGCAAACTTGTCACCTTAGATTAGAGCAAGTTCAGCATCAAGGAGACCCCACTTACCTCCCCCTCAGGGTGGGACTTGTTGGTCATTTGAGTTTGGACATTCATGGGTTTCAATCCTCACTAGGTGGATCGACTTCAAGATCCTCACCCTTGTTTTCAAATCCCTCCACTCCTCTGCACCCCACAAACTCTCTGACCTCCTCTCTCCTCAAACCAGCTCCCGTTTCCTTCTCTCCACCGGGTCTGGCCTCCTCCATGTCCCCCCAAACCTCCGCTCCACCCCCGGCGGCCGGGCCTTCAGCCACTATGCCCCGAGGCTCTGGAATTCCCTCCCTCACTACCTTCATCTTGCCCCCTCTTTTCTCAGTTTCAGGTCCCAGCTGAAGACCTTTCTCTTCGACCGCGTCTTTGGTCACCTTCCTACCCCTGCCCCTAGCTCAGTCCCGGGATCCGCTATTGTGAAGTGCTCTGAGATGCTGTCCGGCGTGGAGGGCGCTATATAAATCGAAGTTATTGTTCTTGTTGTGGATGGGAGGGACCAGGAACTGGGTGGGGTGGGTTAGGAGGGTGGGTTTGGGGCAGCCTCCTGTGTTGGGTTGTGCTTGGGGTCTCAGTGTATTTGAGCCCATGTAGGAGGTACCGTGGATGGTGCGTGTTAATGACTGTCATCCTTACCCAGTGCCCAGCCGCCCACCGGACAACCTGAAGGCCAGCGCCACCTCACCAGAGGTCATCTCGCTCTCCTGGTCCACACCATCAAAGGAGGCCCTGAATGGCATTCTACAGGGATACAGAGTCATCTACTGGGCCAATCTCCCCAACGGAGGTGAGACAGCTCCAGCATCCCTACTGGGTATCAGGGGGGGAAGAGGGAGGGTGGAGTAGGAGGGAAGGAGGGGGTGAGGGAACAAGGGGAGAAGCGAGTGATGGGATGAGGTGGCGAGGGGCTGAGGGGAGAAAATAGTTAGAGGACGGGAGAGAGGGAGAGGAGAGTGATAGGAAAGGGGGAGGATGGGAGGGCAGATATTGGACGAGGGGTTGGAGATGGTGAGCGTGGGAGAGGGAGAGGACAAGGGGAGGGTGAGGGTGAAGACATGGAGTAGGAGGGGACGAGGGTGAGGGATGGAGGATAAGGGGAGCATGGGCAGGCTTGAGGAAGGAGGCGGTGAGTATCAGGCTAAGTAGCAAGATTCAGAAATAGAGGGTGATGGTAGAGAGGGGGCAAGGGGGAAGAAAATAGGGTGAGAAGTGTGAAACAAAAAGGGGATTGTTATGGGTCTTGAGACCAACGCGTTAAAATTTAGGATTATTAGGCACAGATTGGCAAGAGCCAAGGTTTGGGGGACACTCAACTTCTAGCACTGCCTGACAAGCTTTCTCACTGCTTGTCCAGCTAGGACCACCCTAACCATGAGGACTTTGGCTTGCAGGGTTAACAGGAGCTGAGTGGGATGATTCCTCTCCCCCAGTGCCTGTCTACCCTTCCAAGTCCTGCCGATGAGCCAGGCTGGGCTGTGCTGTCATCAGCAGTGAGAGCCTTGGGATACTGCGGCCCCATCTGGCCCAGGAAACGGACTAGAGACCATCACCGAGGGCTGGCTCGATTCTGACATTCCATTGCTAATCATGCCAAGTTGGAGCCAGTTCAGCTCCAAGGAGATCCCACTTATTTCACCCCCATCAAGGAGAACACGCTGGTCATTTGACATCCGACAAGCGTGGATTTGAGCCCCTCGCTAGGTGGCTGGCAGGTACTTCCTGTGAGCCTCTGGTTCACAGGAACAAAGCTCAGCAAGGAATAGCATGCGAGTATTGCCGCTATCGTGGATTCTCGTAGCTCAGGGATTAGGGCACTCGCCTTGCAAGAGATCTGGGTTTGATTCCAGGCAGTGCGAAACCTTAGGCAACTTTCCTTACCCTACACGCCTGATAATAATCCCTCCAAAAACAATTGGTCATCTCAATCCACCACTGTTTGTGGGACACTGCTGTACCATGTTTCACCCACAAAATATGCAGTAAATTCACTTTACAGAACATTCATGTGAAGAGCTTTGAGACATCTAGAAGACATGAAAAGCGCTGTATCGAATGCAAGGATTATTATTATTATTATTATTATTGTCATTTTCCTGTCCGCAGCTCAGACGTATGTCCCTTCCCACCGAGTGATGGTCCCACCATCAGACAGAGGGTTGACTCAGTTTCAACATCTCATTGATCGTATTGATTTTCAAGCTCTGCTCAGTGGTCTCTGTGAGCCACTTTGCCAGCCACTCACTCCTTTGCAACATCATTGTTGACGCTGACACGTCACATGTTGCGTTTGGTTCCCAACATGTCCTTGGGACGTGAAAGGCGCTCCATAAATGTCTTTTTGTTTGTTTGTTGTTGGTTATATATATATTTTTTAATCCCGACTAGAACTGGGTGAGATCAGGAACGTAACCACCACCGAGACATCACTGGAGTTGGTTGGCCTGGAAAAATACACCAATCATAGCATCCAGGTCCTGGCCTTCACCACGGCAGGCGATGGAGTCCGAAGCGAGCAGATTTTTACCAGGACCAAGGAGGATGGTAAGTGGACCCTTCCTTCCTTCCTTCCTTCCTTCCTTCCTTCCTTCCTTCCTTCCTTCCTTCCTTCCTTCCTTCCTTCCTTCCTTCCTTCCTTCCTTCCTTCCTTCCTTCCTTCCTTCCTTCCTTCCTTCCTTCCTTCCTTCCTTCCTTCCTTCCTTCCTTCCTTCCTTGCTTCCTTGCTTCCTTGCTTCCTTCCTTCCGTCCTTCCTGCCTCTCTCTCGTTCTCGCTTCTTCCTTCCAACAAACTATATCTCTGGAATTTCACTAGGTGTAGGTGGAATGCATAGAATTCTCAGGGAGGGAGGGAGGGAGGGAGGGAGGGAGGGAGGGAGGGAGGGAGGGAGGGGGGGAGGGAGGGAGGGAGGGAGGGAGGGAGGGAGGGAGGGAGGGAGGGAGGGAGGGAGGGAGGGAGGGAGGGAGGGAGGGAGGGAGGGAGGGAGGGAGGGAGGGAGGGAGGGAGAAACAGAAAACATACAAGGATGGTTTCCTTATAAGGAAGAGCAGCACGTTTGATCTTCCATTCTGTTTCATTTAACTTGGCATTTCTTAAGAAACAAACCTTTAATATTGTCCGTCAAGCCATAGCTTTGATCTTTAGTGGTTGGATGCAGACGTATTGGGGGAAGGAGGCAACGGGAGTCTTTCCATCATAAAAAATGCATTTCTCAGTAGTTTATTATTTTATAAACCTGTCACTTTTTGCAAATTTTGGCTGAAGACAATGAACCAGAGATAAAACAGGCAGAGTGCCCATTAGCTGGTCTCAGTTTCCACCTTTCACCTCTCTTTGGGACTTTGAACTCACAGTCTGTGCTGAAGCCCCAGTGGTGAGCTGGGGGGGAACACTGCGGGGGGCAGTGTGGTGCCGTCCTTAATGGATGGGACAGACGAGTTGTTGAGACGGCAAACCGAGGCCCTGTCCATCCATGCCCCTACAGGTGGATGTTAAAGATTCCCATGGCACTATTCAAAGAGAGAAGGGAGTTTCTCTCTCCCGGTGTCCTGGTCAACAATCCCCCTGATATCACTGTCACTCACTCCGTGGCTATTTGTGGGATGTTGCTGTCCGCAAATTGCTTCCATGTTCTACTATAATTCACAGTCAATACACTTGACGGCAATTCTTGTGGAACGCTTGAAGGTATTTTGGTATTATAGACAACAACATGCTTTGCATGTCAGGAGAACATCCCCCCCGCCCACCACCTTTCCCTCCCTCTTCCCCCTTATCTTCCTTTCCCCTCCCCCTTTCTTCCCTGACTTTACCCCACCCCATCTTTCCCTCCCTCTCCCCCCTTACCCTCTTTTCCCCCTTTTCTCCCCTAACCCCACTTCCATGACTGTTTGTGGGACACTGCTGTGCGTAATTTGGCTGCCACACATATACAGTCAATTCTCCTAATCTCCTTCCCCCTACCCCGACCCCTTCCACCCTACTCTGGCCCCTACCTAACTATTCAGCTCCTTGGGACTCCTCCCAATGTGAAAGGCACTATATAAATGTAAGTTTTGATTGATTGATCCCAAGGTGCTGGATAGTTAGGGTTTCCACCCAAGCCGAGAATTGGAAATCGTGAGGGTGGAAGGTAGGGTGGGTATGGGAGTGAGTACGGGATGGTGGCCATTCAAAGAGTAACGTTTTGAGATGAGCATTGAAGGAGGGAAGGGAGGGTGTGGGAAGAGAGATTCTGGGATGGAGTCTTGTGGCGTAGTGGTTAGCGGGCTCACCTTGCAACCAAAAGGACCCGGGTTCAATTCCCGGGCTGGGCAAAAGCCACGGGCAAGTTTGTTTACTCCACATGTCTCTGTGTGCCTAGCAGTAAGTAGGAACCCAGTTGTTAGTCAAAATACGCTGTCGTTCCACTTTACAATATACCTTGTGAGATGGCGCAACAATGTGATAAGGCACCAAAGTGAATGTGAGGAATATTAATATTATTAAGGAGTTCTACAGGGTGGGGACAGAATGGCCGACGGTGGGACGGGTCGGGTGTGGGTTGCGAAACAGGCGAGTGCCCGCCCGCCGAGCGGAGGGAGCGGACATGTTGGTTTGGCTGTTAAGAGGTTGCACGATATGAGGTATAATGATCACTTGGTTTGGTATGTGCTCAGTTCCAGGCCCTCCAGGTGGAGTGAAGGCAGCAGCAGCCTCAGCTACTAGTGTGGTGGTCTCATGGCTGGCTCCCCTCAAAATGAACGGCATCATTCGGAAGTACACCATATTTTGCTCTCACCCGTACCCAACAGTAAGGACCTTGTTAGAAACAAGTGACTGAGACAGTCCCAGGCTTTGTTGTGTTTTTTTCAGTGTATGTCTTTGCATCGGATGAGACTTCTTCTTTAACACATGAGCCCTTGTTATTATGTTTTAATAATCCTGGCTTTATCATGTCGTTGAGCATAGTAATCAGCCCACTTGCCTCGCAAGCGAGAGGATCAAAGTTCAATTTGAGGGTGGGACAAAACCTGAGGAAGGTTTCCTTGCTCGAGAAGCCTCTGTTTGCCTAGCATTAAGTAGGAACCAGTTATTAGTTGATTAGCGGATCACTTTCTGGGGGTGATAAATCCTTGAAAAATAAATTACAAATTTGGTCATTCAATCCGTGACTGTTTGTGGGCCTCTGCTGTGCACACGTGGATCCACACTTTACAGTATCCGGTAAATTTTCCACTCATTGACAGAACTCCTGCCAACAACTGGAGCGGGGAATCCTCCCATTTAGCTCCTGTTAACCCTGTAGCCAAAGCCCTAATCTGGGTAGGGTGGATCTAACTGGACAAGCCACGGGAAAGCTTGTCAGACAGCGATATGTCCTGTAGCTCAGTGGTTGGATCGCTCACCTCTCACCCAGTGAGAGACCTGGGTTCAATTTCAGGCAGGTCAAAGCCTTGGGTAATTTTTCTTACTCCACACGCCTAATAATACTCCCATCAATAAAAAATTGGTCATTTCAAACCATGACTGTTTGTGGGACACTGCTGTGCGCAATTGGCTGCTACGTTGCACAAATGGACAGTCAATTCACTTTTACAGTCTATTCCGTGAAACGTTTTGAGAAGTCTGGAAGACGTGAAAACTGCTTTGTCAAATGCAAGGATTATTATTATAGATATGTTCTGTGAAGCGCTTTAAGACATCTCAACAATGTGCTAAGGCACTTTATGGAATGCAGGCGTGGAGTGGCCATACCTGTGACGTCTCCCAGCATTTCCCTGTAAACGTTCACTAAATTTACTGTGATTGCATTTCTGACCAACAATGCTGTGTCAAATCTGCAGGCCTCAATTATTACTGCTGTATTATAATTTTTGTTCAAAAAACCCGAGTAGTCGGATGATAAATTTGGTAATGGTTCTATTAGTGTTTAAACAGCAGAGGGCAGTGTATTCCTTTACATCCACAGTTGGAATTAGCTTTTTTATCAAGAAAGCCCTCGGGGATTCCAACCAATTTCATTGCTGCCTATTGAGTTGCTTTTAATATTAACCCCCGGGTGAAAGTCAAAGCCAAAATCTACATTTAGATAATGTAGGCCATAACAAGCTGTTTTATCTTGTCCAGAACAGTGGAACCAGAGGACTTGTCCTGCGATTGAAGGGGAGTAAATTCAGAACTAATCTGTGGAAACACTATTTCAGGGAGCGATTAGTAAATCTAAGGAACAGGCTCTCCGGGGGAGATGGTGGACTGGAGGCAGAAAGTGTTGGTTCATTCAAATGCAAATTAGATAGATTTCTTTCAGGAAATAGTATCTCTGGATACAACATAAAGTTTGGGGTATGACATGTGTATGCGACCGCCAGGATGGTAGAAGGCAAACCGGATGGAACTTGGCCTTTTGTCATCCAGAAATTTCTATGTTCCTAAAATATATATTTCCTGAATAACTTTTAAGTTGACAGGAAATTCATCACTGCTTATTCAACTATCCCTTTAGGTTTGCATTGGCAACTCAGTATTGTGTGTGTGTATATGCGTATGTGGGAGGGTTGGGGTGGGGGTGGAGGGGGGAGGGAGGGAAGAGCTTCATTGATGGTCAGATAATTGTTCCCACTGCTCCCCTCCCCCTCGCTGTCCCCCTCCCCACCCACCCCCCTCTCTAGGTG
The DNA here is from genome assembly GCA_035084275.1 of Hydrolagus colliei. Lineage (NCBI taxonomy): Eukaryota > Metazoa > Chordata > Chondrichthyes > Chimaeriformes > Chimaeridae > Hydrolagus > Hydrolagus colliei. The sequence goes on along the minus strand of CM068745.1, from coordinate 80,888,376 downwards.
ATCAGTGAATTTGAAGCTTCACCGGATTCCTTTTATTACCGTATTCCCAACCTGAGCCGCAATCGTCAATACAGCATCTGGGTGGTGGCCATGACCTCTGCCGGCCGTGGGAATGCCAGCGAGATCATCACAGTGGAGCCTCTGGCAAAGGGTAAGCCTGATCTCTCACCTCCTCCCCCACCCCTCCCCTCCCCACCCCCCACCCAATTTCCCCATCAAAAACCCACGGAAAACCTCGGCATCAAAGTGCCATCACCTGGAGTCCTGTAGTGTAGAGGTTAGAGCACTCGTCTCTCAACCGAGAGGACCGGGTTCAATTCCTGGGCAGGGCAAAACCTTAGGCGAGTTTCCTTACTCCACACGCCTCTGTTTACCCAGAAGTAATTAGGAAGATCTGAGTCGATCTGTGGAACAGTTGGAAGGATTATTATTTGGGGATTATTATATCACACACACATATAACACCATTGCAGCTCAGTCAGTCTCTCTTCACCCCGCACACCTCACAACTTTCAGCTGACAATCTAGGTTGACAGTGCTGGCGGGGGTGGGGGGGGGGGGGGGGGGTGGGCTGCATTGTCGGAGGTGTCGTCCTTCAGATGAGACATTCAGACACTCAGATGAGGTCATTTCTCATGGCGCTATTTCAAACGAGACGGGAGCCTCTCTCTCCCGGTGTCCTGGCTGACAGATAAAATTAGTGACTCACCGACTTTTGTGGCTGTTTGTGGGGGACGTTGCTGTGTGCAAAGTGGCTGTAGATGTACTGTGTATCCCATGCAGCACTTTGAGAGACAACCTCCTGTATGAAAGGTTCCTTTCTCCCTCTTTTGACTTCCAAGATCTTCCCACTCGTCTGTGAACTCCTTCTTGCCCTGACACTGCCCCTACTTCCTTACTCCACTCCACCAACCGCCAACTCTGCTTGACTGGCTCCGGCCTGCTCATCCCACATACCCTCCATTCCACCATCGGCGACTGTGCTTTCAGATGCTATGTCCCCAAATCTCTCGAACTCTCTCCCTTTAATCCCTTATCCCCCCTTCCCCATTTGTGGAGTCCTGTAGCTCAATGGTTAGAGCACTTGCCTTACAAACGCGAGACCTGTGTTTTCGAATCCAGGCAGTTCAGGGTGAAACCTTGGGCAAGTTTCCTTACTCCACATCCCTAATAATAATCCCTCCAAAAAATAACCTATGTTAAAAAAATTGGTCGTTTCAATGCACGACTGTTTGTGGGGACACTGCTGTGCGCAATTGGCTTCTGCATTACGCCCACAAATATACAGTCAATACACTTTACAGTATATTCTGTGAAGCGCTTTGGGACGTTGATAAGGTGTGAAAAGCGCTATATCAAATGCAAGGATTATTATTGTTATATCCCCATCAGCTCAGCTTCAGTGTCCACCACTGTTAAGCGCTCTGAGAGTGTATCCTGCTTGAAGCCAGAACCTAAACTGTAACTGTTGTTGTTGTGCTTCCAACCAGCGCCCGCCAGGATACTTACCTTCAGCGGAACCGTGACCACACCCTGGATGAGAGACATCCTGCTAGCGTGCAAGGCCGTTGGGGATCCGGTGCCCACTGTCAAATGGACCAAGGACAGGTACATCTTCTATATAGAGCTACGGTGTGTCAGCCTGGCTCAGCGCTAGCGCTCTCACCTCTTGAGTCAAGCCTGGCACCTCTCCTACCTCCCCTTGTGGAGTCCTGTAGCTCAGTGGTTAGAGCACTCGCCTTACAAGTGGGAAACCCGGGTTTGATTCCAGGCAGGTCAGGGCAAAACCTTGAGCAAGTTTCCTTACTCCCCACACACCTAATAACAATCCCCTAAAAAAAAATTGGTCAATTCAATCCATGACTGTTTGTGGGGCACTGATGTGCGCAATTCACTTTACAGTCTATTCTGTGAAGGTCTTTAAGAAGTCCCGAAGACGTGACAACGCACTATGTTAAATGCAAGGATTATTATTATTTATTATAAGCCCCACCACATCAGGACGTGGAATCACACAATCTAAAAGTGACCCTGCGATGCAGTGCTGGGGAGGGGGTGGTTGTTGTACTGTTGTAGCTTCCGTCATCCCTTGTAAAATCCATGGTATTTTGGACAGTACCTATGGTACCTGATACCATGGTACTAGAACCACGATACTGCCATGGTACTGAAAATGGTACTACATGACATTAGACCCTAATTGGTATACCATGCACATACCACCATATACCATGCTGGCATATAGTTTTAACATAAAATCCACTGTCACTCTCACACACAACTGTCTGACTCCCGTCATAACCTTTGGTGTACATTTTTAGATGATGCATTTGGTTATGTGTACATGTAGCAATGTGGTATTTTGTTTTTTTTATGTTTTTGTTATGAAGTAGATTGTATGCTGCACATTAACCTAGGAGTAAAGTACTTGTATAATTAAGATACCGGTATTTGACAGGAGTCACAGGCCACTCACTGCAATCATTTCCGAATTATAAGGCTAGCTGTACGTGTTTCTTTAACCACATAACAACATGATTTGTGATTTATCTATACACTTGTAGGCCTGTGTCACAAATTATATCTACTTCCAGCAAGAAAAGTAAACTGTGCTGCAATATATCACATGTAGTGCTTCATGAATTCTTGTGTATTATATCTGAGAATGTGTTAATGTGAAAATTTGGAGTGCGCTTTAACTGCTACTGAAGGTATTCCCTCATCCATCCCAGTTTTATCAGTCATTCAGACGCCACATGCAGTCCACACAACTGAATGCACATTCCTTCAGGGGTTGTGTTTTAAAATTAACACATTGAGTGACTTTCTTAGGCATGTTTCATCTTAACACAATTATTACTAATGTGTATTATTTGTCAGGTTTTAGGCAAAACCACAATACATTGCACTCCCACGATACTAGCATGATGTACATAACACATGCAATTCCACTAAATAATGAGTACTGGCCTGCATAATACATTGAATTCTGTGATTTGCCCAGCAGATTACGATGGGCATTCATGTCATGCCATAACAGTACCATGAAAGTTCATAGTATCACCATTGTACTCGTTATCATTTACCATGGTACTACCGTGGAACTCCTCGTACATGGTATTGTCCTAGTACTACAGAAGTACCGTGGAAATATGGAGAATACCACAAGTCCCATGGTAATACCACCATAACCATGATACTTTTTTTACACGGGATTCTCATTAGACATTAGACCGAGGTCCCGTCTGCCCAAGACAAGAGCTTCTCTATTCCCGACGTCCTGGCCAATAGACCCCCAAATAAAATTGATCGCTCACTTCACAGCTGTACACAATTGGCTGCCATGTTTCGCTCATAAATTACGCAGTTGTTATACTTTACAGTGTGTCCTGTGAAGCACTTTCAGACGTCTCAATGAGGTGTTAAGAGGCTGTGTCGAATACAAAGATAAAATTGGTTGTTCGCTTCGTGGTTGCTTCTGAAGGGGTCACTGCGTGCAAACTTGCTGCTGCGTTTCACCCACAAAACACAAAACAACAACTTTGATTTATACAGCGCCCTCCACGCCAGGCAGGTTCTCAGAGCGCTTCACAATAACGGATCCCGGGGTCGAGCCGGGGGAGGGGGAAAAAGGTGACCGAAGGAGCGGTCCAAAAGAAAGGTCTTTAGCCGAGACCTGAAACTAGGAAGAGAGGGAGGGAGGCGAAGTGAGTGCGGAAGGGAGTTCCAGAGCTTCGAGGCGTAGTGGCTGAAGCCACGGCTGCTGATGGTGGAGCAGAGGGATGAGGAGACCAGAACTCTCCGGTTCTGGTCTCCTCCTCTCCTCTCTGACCAGCTCTCCCCTCAAAAGGCAACGGGTGCTGTTTTGAGGGGAGACGAGGTCAGAGAGGTAGGGAGGTGCATAGGAGTGGAGGGATTTGAAAACAAGGGTGAGGATCTTGAAATCGATCCTCTCCGGGACAGGGAGCTAGTGCAGTCTGGCAAGGACTGGGGTAATCGGAGAGCGGAGTTTGGTATGGATGAGAATGCGGCCTGTTGTTGTTGTTGATGATGATGATGATGACGTGCCTCCCCTGTGCCTGCAGTAATGGGGACCCAACCCCCGTCCTGATCGATGGCCGTCGGACTGTCTTCACCAATGGTAGCTTTGTCATCCGCACAGTCAAGGCCGAGGATTCTGGCTACTACAGCTGCGTGGCCAGCAACAATTGGGGATCTGACCAGATAGTGCTGAACCTTCAGGTGCAAGGTGAGCTCCCTTCCCTCCCTCTCGCCTCTGAGTCAGAAGGTTGTGGGTTCAAACCCGGACAAGTCGAGGAATCCTGTAGCTCAAAGGTTAGAGCACGCACCTTACAAGTGTGAGACCTGTGTTCGAATCCAAGCAGGTCAGGGCAAAACCTTCGGCAACTTTAATAAGAATTTAAAGAAAATAAGGTCATTTCAATCCACGACTTTTTGTGGGGACGCTGCTGTGCGAAATTGGCTGCCGCGTTTCACCCAGAAATATACAGTCAATCCACTTTACAGCATATTCTGTGAGGTGCTTTGAGATGTCTGGAAGGCATGAAAAGCACTACATCAAATGCAAGGACTTGGAATCACATAGTCTAAGCTGACTCTCCGTGCTGTGCCGGTTTCGGTGGGGGTTGCATTGTTGGAGTTGCCGTCCTTCAGATGAGACGTCAAGCCCAGGTCTCGCCTGCCTGTTCAGGTGGAGGCTAACGATCCCGTGACACTGTACGAAAAGAGATGGGAGTTCTTCTCTCCCATCAAATGCAAGGATTATTATTTTATTATTATTACTGCTGTTGGCCTCAGTTACCCTGGGCTAGAGTGGAAGAGCAGGCTAGGTACCAAATGTACGGATTGTTATGTATTATTAATATTATCATTGGTCACTGAGTCGCTGGGCTGTATAAGCTGGACCTGGGGGAATTGTCTGTGTGCTCACCGCGGTCTCTCTGCTCACAGTGCCTCCAGACCAACCCAGGCTGACTGTGCTAAAAACCACTTCCTCCTCCATAACTCTTTCCTGGATCCCAGGTGACAATGGGGGCAGCTCCATCAGAGGTGAGCAAGCCAACCACACTCTCACACACACATACATTCAGACACTCACACACACACTCACTCACTCTCACACACACATAGACTCACACATACACTTACACACACATACACACACTCACACATACGGACTCACACACACACACTCACTCACACACATACACTCACACATATACACACTCACACATACGGACTCACACCCCCCCGCATACATACACACACTAACTCACACTCACACACACACACACACTCACACACTCACATACATGCACACATTTATACACACACACACATACACTCACTCACACACTCACACATACTCATGCACATACAAACACATCACTTACCCACTCACACACATACAAACACACGATTCACACACTCACACATACACTCATACACATACAAACACATCACTTACCCACTCACACACATACAAACACACGACTCACATACTCACACACATACACTCACCTACTCATACGTACACACACACACACACACTCATACACACATACAAACACACAACTTACACACTCACACATATAAAAACACACCACTCACACACACTCACATACACATACATAAAATTACATTTATAGAGCACCATTCATGTAGGGGAGAACATCCCAAGGAGCTGTACACTAACATATACACTAACACACCAACACACACTATATCCACATACACATGCACACAAACACATGCTCACCCCCACCCGCACACACATCACATCCTCACACACTCGTACACATTCACACAAACTTATGCTGATACAAGAAACACTCATGCAAGCACACTCACACATACACACACTCACACTAATATAATATAATCTATTATATTATTATTATTATTAGTGGAGTCCTGTAGCTCACTGGTTAGAGTACTTGTGTTACAAGCGTGAGACCTGTGTTCGAATCCAGGCAGATCAAGGTGAAACCTTGGGAAAGTTTCCTTACACACGTCAAATAACAATCCCTCCAAAAAAAACACAATACTGTAATAAAAATTGGTCATTTTCAATCCACAACTGTTTGTGGGGACACTGCTGTGCGCAATTGGCTGCCGCGTTTCACAAGAACATAAGAATATAAAAATTAGGAGTAGGAGTAGGCCATTCGGCCCCTTGAGCCTGCCCCACCATTTGATAAGATCATGGCTGATCTTCTGACTAACTCTAATTACCTGCCCTATCCCCATATCCCCTAATCCCTTTATATTTTAAAAATCTATCAGTCTCAGCTTTGAAAATGTTCAAGGACTGAGCATCTACAGCCTTCTGGGGTAATGAATTCCATAAATTCACTACCGTTTGAGTGAAGAAATATTTCCTCAACTCTGTTCTAAAAGGCTGATCCGTAATTTTAAGATTATGACTCCTGGTTATAGATTCTCCTACCAGGGGAAACAGTCCCTCACTGTCTACTTTATCTAGCCCTTTAAGAATCTTATATGTTTCAATAAGATCCCCCCTAATTCTTCTGTACTCTAGAGAATACAGCCCTAGTCTATTCAACCTATAGGTCAGTCCCCTCATCCCAGGAACTAATCTAGTGAATCTACGCTGCACCCCCTCTTAGGCAAGTATGTCCTTTATTAAGTAAGGAGACCAAAATTGCACACATTACTCTAGGTGCGGTTTCACCAAGGCCCTATACAGTTGCAGCAAGTTTCTCCCACAAATATACAGTCAATTCACTTTACACTATATTCTGTGAAGCGCTTTGAGACATTGATAAGATGTGAAAAGCACTACATCAAATGCAAGGATTATTATTGTATTATTACTATTTGCAGGCTAGTATTATTAATATTTGAAGACTAATATCATTATTATTATTTCAAGGCTATATTCTGCAATACTCAGAGGATAACAGTGAGCAGTGGGGCAGTTTTCCGATCAGCCCCAGTGAGCGCCAATACCGGTTAGAGGACCTCAAGTGCGGGACATGGTACAAGTTCACGTTGACGGCACAGAATGGCGTGGGCCCAGGCCGCATCAGCGAGATTATCGAGGCCAAAACGCATGGCAAAGGTACCCGTAGCTCAAGTGGTTAGAGCACTCGCCTTACAAGCGTGAGACCTGTGTTTCGAATCCCGGCAGGCCATAGCGGAACCTTGGGCAAGTTTCCTTACTCCACACACGTGCCTAATAATAATCCCTCCCAAAAAAACGCACACTAATAAAATTTATCATTTCAATCCATGACTGTTTGTGGGACACTGTGAACGGTGCACAATTGGCTGTTGTGTTTCGCCTACAAATACGTCAAAAAAAGTCAATTCACTTTGCAGTATATTTTGTAAAGGGCTTTGAGATGTCTAGAAGACTCTTTTTATCAAATGCAAGCATTACTGTTATGACATCCTGTGAGGCAATTTGAGATGTCTCAAAAGATTATTACCCCAGAAAGTGATTAACAGCTGGGTTCCTACTTACTGCCGGGTAAACAGAGGCGTGTGGAGTAAGGAAACTTACCTTCCATTGTTATAAGCTTTTAAAACATCAACAAAGGGCATTCGGATCAGTATTTACACTCAACAGTAACAACTAATTGTGTATACACAGCTCCTGTCACTTTAGGAGCATGTCCCAAGGAGGTGTGGGTTCACACCTGAGCTGGGGGTTGGGATCAGAGAGGTGGTGGAGGATCAAGGAGGGTGGAGGCCAGAGGGTGCACTGAAGAATATAAGAACATAAGAATTTGCTAAACCAAAGAAGCCCAAAGTCCACCCAGTCTGCCTTCCAACCTGGCACCCAGTCGCTTGCCTGTGTCATGTCCGAATCTTTATACTGTATCCCGAGATATGATTCCCCCAGCAGAAATCTTATCTCATTTGTTCTTGAAAGAATTGACAGTTGCTGCTTCCACCATCTCCCCGGGGAGCCTGTTCCACACACCCATGACTCGCTCGCTGAAGTAGCGTTTCCGCAGATTAGTTTTGAATTTAGCCCCCTTTCGCCCCATCCTACACCCTTGACCTCCTATCCCCTTACCAACCTGCCCGCCCCCTCCGCTCGGCGGGCCTGGGCCTGCTCCACAGCCCCCGCCACCGACCCGCCACCATTGGCAGGCGAGCCTTCAGCCATTCTACCCCCAACCTCTGGAGCTCCATCCCAAAGCCCCTCTGCCTCGCCCTCTCCCTGGCCTCCTTCAAGTCTCGTCTCAAGACCCAGCTCTCCGAATAACCCATCGGAAACTCCTAATCCCCCACTTCTCTCGCACCCCCCCCCCCCCCCCCCCGTCTCCAGCTCAAGTCTGAAGCAGTGACTGTCCAGCACCTTGGGACGTCCTCCTGACAGGAAAGGCACTATACAAGTGTAATTTTGTTATTGTTGTTGTTAAAGGCCAACTTTACCAAATAGCAAGGTTTATTGCTGTTACTGAATGGGTTACGGGCTGCGTTGTGATTGTTGGTTTCATCTTGTGAGACTTGGGACGACATGAGGCCCTGATTGGGGGGGCGGGCGGTGGGTGGGAGGGGTTCAGGGGGGAGGGAGTTGGGTGGGAGATGGGGGGGGAATGAGAGCGAGGGAAAGCCGGCCACTCCACACACAAGCTTTCCTCTGCCTCCAACCAGACTGCGGTTGTTGTGGTTACAAAAAGAACAGCTGGTAACCAATCAATGTGTATGTGGGTGGGGGGGCTTTCTACCAGATTGGCGCTGAGCACATGTGAACCCCTTCTCCTCGTCCCCCAGCCCCCCCCCCCCACCCCTTCTGCCCCTCCCCACCACCACCACCACTAACCCACCAAAGTGAACTTTTGGCTCATGAACCGCGGAGTGAATTTTCGAGCTTATTAAAAGCTCAATTTGTGGTGTTTCCTAACTGTGATTATCACAGGCGAAGCTGTGTACAATGCCACACAAATTCACCCTTTAATATGTGAGTGTCTAAAGCTATATATGCGTGTCAGTCAGTGAATGTGTATGTGAGTGTATGTGTGTAAGTGTCTATTGGTGAGTGTATTTATCTGTGAGTGTATGTGTAGGTGAGTGACTGTTTGAGTGTGTGTGCGTGGAGCTCCTGTGGCTCAGTGGTTAGAGCACTTGTCTTGCAAGCTGGGGAAACCAAGCTGGGGAGACCTGTGTTCGAATCCAGGCAGGTCAGGGCGAAACCTTGGGCAAGTTCCCTTACTCCACATGCCTAATAATAATCCCTCCAAAAAAACCAATAAGAAAATTGGTCATTTCAATCCACGACTGTGTGTGGGACACTGCTGTGCGCAATTGGCTGCCACGATTCGCCCACAGGTATATACGGTCAATTCACTTTACAGTATATTCTGTGAAGCGCCTTGGGACGTTGATAAGATGTGGAAAGCGCTATATCAAATGCAAGGATTATTATTATTATTATTATGTATGTGTGAATGTATGCGTGTCTGCATTTGTGTGTGCAAGTAAATGTGTGTGTATGTGTAAATGTGCATATGATTGTGACTATTGTGTGTGTGAGAGTGTGTGTGCCACAGCATGTATGAGAGTGTATGTGCGCGAGAACTTGTGTGCGAGAGTTTGTGTGTGAGTTTGTGCATATGCGAGAATGTGAGTATGTGTGACAGAATGTATGTGTGTGGAAGAGTGTGCATGTATACAAGAGTGTGTGGTTGTGCAAGAGTGTGTGTGTGTGAAAATGTGTGTGTGAGTGTGTTTGTATGTGAGTTGTGGGAATGTTTGCGGGGCGAATTGTTCGAACAGTAATAATGAAATGTTTCTGACTGAAGTATTTGCATCTTCCTCTCTCCCCCACCCCCTTCCCATGTACTGTACACACACAAATCTATCTATATGCATGCAATCTTACACATGCGTGCATCAAAACACATGTGCACACATGCACACCCACACACACAAATAAACACCGGTTTATACCTACACACATCTGTATTAACCTCACATGTACACATACACACACATGTACACGCATACACCCATACACCACTACACCTGTATGTACATGCTCGTGCATACATACCTGTGGTACATACAAATGCGCAAACACACACTCATTTTCAAACATACGCACGCATACATGCACACGTATGCATGCGCATGCATGTACACATATATGCATACACACACATGTATATGCACACGCACACACATATATAAACACACACACACACCCACGTACCTGCACACACATGTGTACACACAAACGCGTACACACACACACACACACACACACATTGTGTGCACACAGAGCCGCAGTTTGCGAAGGAGCAAGATCTCTTCTCCAGCATCAACGTGACACAGATACGGCTAAACCTGATCGGCTGGAATGACGGCGGCTGCCCCATCACCTCCCTGACCCTGGAGTACCGTCCCTTCGGCACACTGACCTGGAGCTCGGCCCAGCGCACCTCCCTCGCCAAGTCCTACAGCCTGTACCAGCTACAAGAAGCCACTTGGTATCAGTTACAAATGAAGGTCTGCAACAGCGCCGGCTGCACAGAGCAACAGGCCGAGTTCGCTACTCTCAACTATGATGGAAGTAAGTGCTCCCTTGCCATCAAGCCAAATTTGTGGAGCTTCCTGTAGCTCAGTGGTTAGAGCATCACAGAATATACTGTAAAGTGAATTGACTCAGCTTCACGAGCGTGAAATTACCAGAAATTACCAGAAAAAGAAGGCCAGCCATGATCTTATTGAATGGCGGGGCAGGCTCGAAGGGCCGAATGGGCCTACTCCTGCTCCTAATTCTTATGGTCTTAAACCTGTGTTCAGATCGGGGCGAAACCTTGGGCAAGTTTCCTTGTTCCACACACCTAATCATAATCCCTGCAAAAAAAACACAATCTTAAAATTGGTCATTTCAACCCACAACTGTTTGTGGGGACGCTGCTGTGCATAATTGGCTGCTGCGTCTCACCCACAAATGCACAGTCAATTCACTTTACAGTATACAATATTCTGTGAAGCGCTTTGAGACGTCAGTAAGGTGTGAAACGCGCTATATCAAATGCAAGGATTGTTATTATTATTATTATTATTTATAAGTTATTCACCTCATCCAGGAATCAAACCTGGGTCACTCCAACCACTACACTACGGGACTTATGACTGATTTGGGGGGGACAAGTTTGCAGGGCTATGGGGAGAGAGCGGGGTGAGTGGGATTGATCTGAATTAGCTCTTTTCAAAGAACAGACACAGACACGATAGACCTAATGGCCTCCTGTGCTGTACATTTCAATGATTCTATGACTGATACAGATGGAGGTTGAGTCAGGGGCTCAGGAGTAATGGAACTGCCCAGGGCATAGAGGCAGTGCAGAGGAGGAGAGCAGAGAAGATATTCACTAGTAAGAACAATCCTTGCATTTGATATAGCACTTCTCACATCTTCTGGACGTCTCAAAGCGCTTCACAGAATATACTGTAAAGTGAATTGACTTGTGGGTGAAACCTTGGAAACTGGTATTGAACCCCCAGGTCTCTCGCTTGCAAGGCGAGTGCTCTAACCGCTGAGCTACAGGACTTCCACGAGGTGTTGGGGGAATGAGCTGCGAGCAGCGATTGAGCAGTGAGAGAGTGAAACCAGATCAATATTTTGTAAATCAAATTCAGGGCACATTGGCTGGCAGTCACTGGCAGAAGCTTGTTGGATTAATGACCGTGTTTCTCTGACGATTGTATGTGTTTTAGAAAGTGATTGTTCTCAATTTGCTACTGAACAATTGTTCGTAGGACAAGAGGACATTGGTTTAGAGAGTTGTAAAGGGCGATCACGGGACAGTCCCGAGGAAGTTTTCCTTCACTCACAAAGTAATTAACCTGGAGTCCTGTAGCATTGTGGTTAGTGCACTTGTATCACATGGGAAGAGGACTCTAGTTCAATTCACATGTAGGACAAAACTTTAGGAAAATTTCCTTCCTCCACACGTTTCTGTTTACCTAGCAGTAAATAGGAATCTCTTTGTACTTCGATTGATGGATCACTTTCCAGGGGTGATAATCCCTCCCAATTGTAAAACATTTTGGTCACTCAATCTATGACTATTTATGGGTCACTGTTGTGCGCAATTTTGTTCACAAACTTTACAGTCATTTCACTTTAGAGTGCAATCAGTAAAACCTTGTTTATCCAGTACCCAACCAAACGGCGTACTCAACCAACCGGTATCTCCCAATACAATTCACCATTCCAGCAACCGGATCTCATACCGTAGCCATCCGGGACACTCGCGGTACGCTCACTTTGCGCACGTGCACTTATTACAGTGAACGCTGGAATGCCTTTTTACCAATCATTTTACCGAGTGTGCTGGTATGCTTTATTGGTACCACATGTATCCATACAATATTCTGTTATTATTTAGTCTGTTATTAATATGCTACATTTTAAAATAAGTTCATTTTTTTGTTGTTGGATTTTTGGCAACTTGCCACTCGAGCATCCGGCATATTTGATTAATTGGCACCCGTCAGGTCCTGGGGGTGCCTGATAACAAAGCTTTTACTGTTCTGTGAAACGCTTTGAGATGTCTCAATAACCTGATAAGGTGCTTTATCAAATCCAAGCATTATTATTAGGGTTACCAGGAAGGTTGGCTGAGGTCAGGGAAAGTAGGACTAGTTTAAAAAGTATCTTATTTGGAGGATGGTCGGCTGAGTATTCCAGAGGAATAAGAACATATAGGCCCAACCATACACTCGCACACATTTAGGTGTTCACATTAGATACAATAATAATCCTTGGATTTGTGCATTTTATATAGCACTTTTCACATCTTCTAGACGTCTCAAAGTGCTTCACAGAATATGCTGTAAAGTCAAACGCGGCAGCCAGTTCTGCATGGCAATGTCCCACAAACAGTCAGGGATTGGAATGACCAATTTATTATTGTTTTTTTGGACGGATTATTATTATGCGTGTGTGTAGAGTAAGTAAACTTGCTCAAAGTTTCTCTCTGATCTGCCTGGATCTGAAACACAGTCTCACTATGCACCTCTAACCCTTGCATTTGATAAAGTGTCTTATCGCTTCAGGGAGGCAGCTCAAAGCGCTTCACGGATAATAATGGACTGACTGTGAAGGGCCATCTTCATCCAAACTAATCTTTTGATTATTTTTAGAATATCAGGAGAGGCTAGAGAAGCTAGGATTATTCTCCTTGGAGCAGAGAAGGTTAAGAGGAGACTTAATAGAAGTTTTCAAAATTGTAAGGAGATTCGATAGGGTGAACAAGGAGAAACTGCTTCCACTGGCGAGTGGGTCGCTAACCTGAGGACACCGATTTAAAATAGTTGTTAAAAGAAACAGAGGGGAGGTGAGGAGAAACTTTTCCATGTAGCGAGTTCTCTTGACGTGAAAGGCGCTATACAAGTATAATTTTGGTGCTGTTGTTATATATTTTTAAAATTTGATTGTTAATATTGTTGATTTTGTTGTTTATTGTGTATTATTTATTGTTGTTGTTTGATTCCCCCCCCCTTGCCCCCTGGCCTTCCCCCCCTCCCCTCTTCTTCTTCACTCCCTTTCCCCACTTTCTCTTCCCCCTTTTCCCCTTCTCTCCCTCTTCCCTCTGGCCCCCCTTTCTCCTGGATTTTGCCCCCCACTCACCTTTTCCTCCCTCTCTCCTTTGCCCCCTCTTTCTCCCCCCTCTTCCTCTACACCACCTTTACCTCCCTCTCCCCCCTTGCCCTCTTTTCCCCCTTTCTCCCCATCTCTGCAACTGTTTGTGGGACACTGCTGTGCACAATTGGCTGCCATGGTTTCACCCACAAGTATACAGTGGGAATTCCTGCTTTCCTTCCCCTTGCCCCGACCCCTCCCTTGACATCTTTCCCCCCCATTTCCCTTAATCCCACTTCCATGACTGTTTGTGGGACACTGCTGTGCGCAATTGGGCTGCTGCGTTTCGCCCACAAATATACAGTCAATTTTCCTACTCTTCTTTGTCGTGTCCTGACCCCTCCCCCCTGCTCTTGTCCCTACCTAACTGTACAGCGCCTTGGGACGTCCTCTCGACGTGAAAGGCGCTATATAAATGTAAGTTTTGATTGGTTGATTGTTGTTGTTGTTCGGATCTGGAATGCATTGCCTGAAAGGGTGGAGGAAGGTGATTGAATAACAACTTTTATGAGAGAAGTAGATAATTATTTGGGGAGGACAGGTTTTCAGGGCTATGGGAAGAGCGTGGGAGAGTGGGATTGATTTGGACAGCTGTTTTCAAAGAGCCGGCACAGATATGATGGGCCAAATGGCCTTTTTCTGTACTGTATAATTCTATGGTTCTATGTATAATTCTAGTATTTGATACAATGCATTTCATGTGAGGGGCATGTCTTAAAGTACTTTGCAGGATGTACCACAGACCACCCCATAGGCAAATTTTGTTTTGTAGGCAAATGTTGCAGCAAATTTGCATACATCTGAGTCCCACAAACAGCCATGGGGAGTGATCAATTTTATCTGGGGGATTGTTGGCCAGGACACCCGGAGAGAGAGAAACTCCCTTCTGTTTATAAATAGCGAGGCAGGATCTTTAACATCCAGCTGAACAGATACAGTTCACTGTCTCATCCGCCAAATGGCACCTCTGAAATACTGTACTTCCCCGAGCGCTGTATCGGAGTGTCAGGTTTGACTAGGAGCTCAAAGTACCTGGCATGGGGGCTTGACTCGGAGGCAGGAGAGCTACTGGCTGAGCCAGGCTGGCACATGAACTGCATTAGCCGTATTGGTTAAATCCGTTCGGATCAGGATCGGGAAAACAATAGCAATCCTTGCATTTGATGCAGTGCCCTACCACCTTGTGGAAGGCGTCTCAAAGCGCTTCACAGCATATACTGTACATTTGGTGGATGATACGCGGCAGCCAATAATTGCCCCACAAGCGGTGGTGAATTGAGCGACCAACAAACGGTAGCCTGCCTGGCTGACTAGCTGCAAAGCAGGGTTTTTGCAAAGCGGATGTAAAGCTGTGCATTGTTACTCCGCGGATTAATCTAGAGCAGCTGTGCCTGTTCGCACAGATAAGAACCGCGTTTGACTTTCAAAGCACGTTCTCAGTAGTGAACGTTTCCTGCCAAGCCCGGGCCATTGTGTATTTTTATATATTAATATTATTAATATTTGCTCGTTACAACGAAAATTCTAATCCTCTTCCCACGTGCCCCGCCTCCCCCGCCCCCCCAACCCACCCTCACCCACCCCTTCATCAACTGCAATGCTTCACGTGGTCCAGTGTTAGACTCCACCACTGTCAAACGCTCCAGGACACTGTATCAATGCAAATTGTTGTTCTTCCTTTTCACTGATCTAAGCAGAGCTCTCTCTCTCTCTCTCATTCTCTGCTGGCTCCTTCAGTCCAGGCCTCAGTAGATTAATGCTTTGCCCTGACCCTGATATTTATTTATGTGAAGTCAATAAGGTGATTTTTTTTTACAGCTTGGTTTTAATTCCTTTGATGAATGTGCCAAATCAATATTCCAAGGGAACTCGAGTGCTCCCGTGGTCACAAAGCACGATCTTGCACTTTTCATTGTAAATAATCGTTTGAAGCAGGGCCTTTAAGATCTCATCTCAATGCGCTTTGTGGGCTTTTTACTGTGAAGTGGAGTGACTGGGTATTTTACACAAGGCAACGTCCCTACAAACAGCCATGGAGTGGAGTGAGTAACTGATTTTGTTGAGAGCATTGTTGGCCAGGACAACGGGAGAGAGAAACTCCCTCCTCGTTTCAAGTGAGCTCATTAACATTCACTCATTAACAGGCAGAGTGCTGCGTTGTCAGAGGTACCGTCATTCAGATGAGACGTTAAACCGAGGTCCCGTCTGCCTGTCCAGGTGGACGTTAAAAATCCCGCGGCTCTATTGGGAAACAGAAGGGAGACCTGGCAATACAATATCTTCTGGTGTCTTGGCCAACAATCCCCTAAATAAAATTGGTCACTCACTTCATGGCTGTTTATGGGACACTGCACTGTGCAGACTTTGCAAAACGAAATGTACAGTCCCTCCACCATGCAGTATATCCTGCGAAAGCGCTTTGAGATATCTCGATGAAGTGATAACCATATTGCCAAAATGGCATTTGTATAGCGCCTTACACATTGGGAGGACGTCCCAGAAGATGTATCAAATGCAAGGATTATTATTATTGTTATAACAACAACAACTTGCATTTATATAGAGCCATTTAGGCAATGTAGCATCCCATTTATATATATAAAGATATATATATATATATACACACACATATATATATGCAATATGTAGCCACTGGCTGTCCGGTTTCGCCCACAAAATACATTGAATCCACTTTACAGGATATTCTGTGAAGGGCTTTGAGAGGTCACAACAATGTGATAAGACGCTATATCAAACGGAAGGATTATCATTATTATTACTGAACAGACAGCTTTCATAGATAGAAAGGCAGTGCAGAGGGGGCTTATTTGAGGTTCGAAAAACACAGTACGTTACTCGATCCAGGGGTGGAGGTTGAGGGAGAGAAGCCAAGCGGATATTGAAAGGATAATGCCTCGAAAAATACAGAAATTCAGAAAGCAAAGAGTCTTGAGGGGAGACTTGAAGGAGGCCAGGGAGGGGACGAGGCGGAGGGACTGCAGGATGGAGTTACTGCAAAGTCAATTCACTGCATATTTTGTGGGCGAAACACAGCAGCTTTTGTGCACAGCATTGTCCCTCAAAAAGTTGTGGTTTGAGTGACCAAATTACAATAGTATTATTTTATTTTTTAAAATTATTTTGATGAGATTATTACCCCTATAAAAGCGATCTGTGAATTCACTAACAACAGGGCTCCGACTTACTGCTCGATAAACAAAGGCGTTGTGGAATAAGGAAACTTGCCCACAGTTTCAGTAATCAAACTGTGGGCAAGTTTCCTTATCAAACTGTGGGCAAGTTTGCAGTCAGCACACTGCAGCCTATGCCCTTTCCCGTACCAGCTGGTCACATTTATTTATATATTGATATGAATGAGAGGACCCGGGTTCAATTCCTGGTCGCTCAATCCATGAATGTTTGTGGGACACTGTTGTGCACAATTCGCTGCCACGTTTCGCCCACAAAATACACTTTACAAATATATTCTGTGAAGCACTTTGAGATGTCTTGACGCGATAAGGCGCTATATCAAAAGCAAGGAATTACTTATTATTATTGTTATTATTATGATACCTATGCCTGACTCTCCACTCCTGGAAACTCATCACTAAGCCTTTTTGCCTCAGAGTGATGAGTTATCAGAAGTTTACTGTATATCAAAATAAAATCATGTCTTCTCTCCTTCATGTGTTACTCGATGTATAAACTCCCACCTGCCATTGAGGGGAAAGCCAACATAACAGATTCCACTGATTCTGGGACAGATTGCAGCCTCGTACCTTTCAGGCAGCGCTGCAGCAATCAGATTGTTTCAGAGATTTCATGCTGTAACCTCTCATACCCAAGTTTCTGTCCTCATATCTTTGATAATAATAACACTAGTAATCCTTGCATTTGATATCGTGCCATATTTGAGGTGACTCAAAGCGTGTTGCAAAATATATTGTTAAGTAAATTGCACCCCACAAACAGTGGTGGATTAACGCCCAAATTATTATTTTTTTAAAACTCAGCACCGTTTTTTGGAGGAGACTGGGAATGGAGACGGGTATCTCTGTTAAAAGCAAACTCAAAAATGTTTCCAGAAGAAAGGTTTAATCCTTCACCTCCTTTGTTTTATACCCTATCTTTTTAAGCATCCTCTCCTTGTTATGAATAAATAAATACATAGTCAAAATTGGCGGATCGCTTTCAGACTGAGGGGTAATAATCCCTGTAATAAATAGATAAATAAATTTTAAAAACTCAATTCACGACTGTTTGTGGGGCACTACCAGGTGGAATTGGCTGCTGCATATCACCCACAAAACACACAAATCAATCCACGTTACAGTAGTATAATGTGTGAAGCACGTTCATATGTCTCAAGTTTTGCCCACTATTATTCATTTGGTTAGAGCACTCACCTTACAAGCAAAAGACTTGGGTTTGATTCCAGGCAGGGCGAAACCTTGGGCAGGTTTCCTTACTCCACACGCCTAATAATAATCCCTCCAAAAAAAAATAGTTCAATGCTGTTTGTCCCACAAACATGACTGTTTGTGGGACAATGCTGTTTGCAATTGGTTGCTGCGTTTCACCCACCAATATACAGGCAATTCACTTTACAGTATATTCCGTGAAGCGCTTTGAGACATCTAGAAGATGTGAAAAATATCAAATGCAAGGATTATTATTATTATTTACAGTATGTTCTGTGAAGCACTTTGAGACGTCTCGAAGACTAGAAGATGTGAAAAGCACTATATTAAATACAGGGATATTATTATTATTATCACGCCCTTTCCCCCCCACCCCTCCATGAGCACTGATCAGTAAAGAGCCGTTTGCTTTCCCTGATATGACCCTGACAGCCTCAATACAGCTGAATCAACGTGAATGGAGATACAGCTTGTGTGCTTCATCGAGCTTGACATTTTAACTGCATATGCAATTCATCTCCCTTCTGAAATGGGACTCAGCACTTCTTTCCAAGTCAGTGCTTTCACACAAATGCCACCAGAATGTTACATTTAACCCTTTTGGACTTATCTCTTTTTTAGGGGATGTTTGTGGGCATTCTCCACATTCCCCCCCACCCCCCCACCAAACACCTCCACCGCAGATTGAAGCCAAGACCCTTGACCTCACCTTCCATGGTTTTTTGCCATGGTTACCATGGCCCTCTCCCACATCAAGTTCCCATGACTTGATCTTACCCCCTTCCTTGCCCAACTCCAATGGCTCTACATCCCTCAGAGCAACAAGTTCCAGATCCTGGACCTCACCTTTAAGGCTCTTCAATATCTTGCTCCTCCCTCCCTCTGTAAACCTTCACTAACTCTATAAAACTTTGGATAGGCCTCAGCTACAGTACCATGTAGAATTCTGGTCACCACACTTTAGGAAGGATGTTAAGGCATTGGAAAGGGTGCAGAGGAGATTTACTAGGATGGTACCAGGAATGAGGGACTTCAGCTATGAGGAAAGGCTAGAGAGGCTAGGTTTATTCTCATTGGAACAAAGAAGGTTGCAAGGAGACCTAATAGAGGTTTTTAAGATCATGAGGGGATTCGACGGAGTAGATAGGGAAAAACTGTTTCCACTGGTGGGCGTATCAGTGACTCGTGGTCAAAGATTTAAAATAGTTTCAAAACGAAGCAGAGGGGAGATAAGCAGAAATATTTTCACCCAGCGAGTTGTTAGAATCTGGAACGCATTGCCTGAAAAGGTGGTGGAGGCCGATTCATTAACAACTTTTAAAAGAGAGGTGGACATTTATTTGGGGAGGACAGGTTTGCGAGGTTATGGGGAGAGAGCTGGGGAGTGGGATTAAATTGCTGTTTTTAAAGAGACACAGAGTCGGTGGATCTCCTTTTGTGCCATAAGATTCTATGATTCTAACCTGTCTGCCCTGCCATCAGTGGCCTATGTATTTTGTGTGCGAATTTACACATGAATTGCAGTGGCCAATTGCGCACAGCTGTCCTACAAACAGTCATGGATTGAGTGAGCGCTTTTCTTTAGGGATTATTCCCCTGGAAACTGATCCGCCCCTTCAACTAAGAACCAGGTTCCTACTTACTGCTAGGTAAACATCAATAAAAATACAAAGTTAGACTGTATTTCACGTCAGGAGGACGTCCCAAGGCGATGGAAACTCAGAGTTTCAGACCCGAGCTGGGGTCAGGAATGGTGAGGGTGGAGGGAAGGAGAGTGACCAATGGCACGGTCAAAGAGGAGGGTCTTGAGGTGGGACTGGAAAGAGACTAGGGAGGAGGGGGTGAGGCAGAGGGATAGCAAGATGGAATTCCAAAGGTTGGGGGTAGAGTAGCTGGAGGCTTGCCCGCCAATGGTGGGCGGATTGGTTGGGGAACGTAGAGCAGGCTAGAATCTACTGAGCAGAGGGAGCAGACAGGTTGGTCAGAGGTTAAGAGGTTGCAGAGATAGGGTGGGGTGGGATGGGGGGCAAGGCCATTGCGGGCTTTGAAGGTGAAGACCAGGATATTGGTGTGGGGGAGGACACGGGCTGCAGAGTTCTGGATGATCTGCAGCATGTGGAGTAAGGAAAGTTGCCTAAGGTTTCACCCTGCCCAGGAATCAAAACTGGATCCTCTTGCGCACTAATCAAACTACAGGGACTAACGTGTGTGTCTGGTTGGACAGGTACAATCCCACCTCTGATTAAGTCTGTGGTGCAGAGCGAGGAGGGTATGGCCACCAATGAGGAGCTGAAGATGCTAGTGACCATCTCTTGTATCCTGGTCGCTGTGCTCCTCCTCTTCGCCCTGTTGCTGGTCTTCCGAAGGCGGAGGAGAGAACAGCGACTCAAGAGGCTGAGAGGTGAGTGTGGACGCCAAGCGAGCGGGTGAGCGTTGTCAAGCTGGTAACGTATCCGTTTGTGTCAGTCATTTGTCTGACATGCGGAAACCCATCACCATGTTTAATGGTTTCCAAATCAAACTGAAAATTCCATGCAACCCATCTACACATGGAAATCCCAGGGAATGGAATGAAATGCGCTCTCTCTCTCTCTCTCTCTCGCTGGATGGACCCATCATGTTTATCTAATTTCAGAAAGTATTAGCGCAGTTTGGCAAGAGCATGTGCATGGTTTGGGGTAATGGCAATGCCTTGGGACATGTGAAAGGTGCTCTATAAATGTAATTTTGTTGTTGTTGTTGTTGCTTGGGATAGGATCCTGGATCCCTTTATGCTAATGGTCACCTCAAAATCCCGGGATTCTCTGCTATGTGTTCAGGAAGAGTTCAGGAGGGGTGGGGGCAAGCCCCCCCCCCCCCCCCCCGGGCAATCCCCCCCCCCCACCCCCCGACCCACTCCTCCCGAAATACTGCTGCAGAGAACGACCACAGGCAAGAGGGAAGATTTAATATCTTGGGTCCCTGTGATTTGGGGAATTAAAATCCCCAAATCCAAGGATTCAGAAAGAGCATTTGGGCCTTGAAACTCTTGTTTACAATGGTGGAGTGGGGGGAGAGGTGGTGTGCGGAGGGTGGCCTTAATCAATTCAGAAATTAATCAGTTTGCCGAGGATGGTGGGATCTTGTCTCTTTCCTGTTGTACACACACATACTCATGTCTCTCTTTGTATCGCAGATGCGAAGAGTCTGGCTGAGATGTTGATGAGGTAAGTTGTCCCTTCTCTTCTGTTGTATTTTTTTGCTCTGAGCTATATTCTAGATGCTATGAGTAGAGAAAATCAATGTAAAGTAATTCGCACACAGGGAGGTTGAGAGAACTCTTTTCACACAGAGCAATTATGATACTAATAATAATCCTTGCAAAATCATTTGATATAGCTTTTCACATCGTTGATACATCTCAAAACACCTCACAGTATCTATCATAATATATACAGGATATATTATTATATTATATGGAAATATATTATTATTATTATTAAAGTGTATTGGCTGTATTGTGGAGTCCTGTAGTTCAGTGGATAGACCACACACGCCTTGCAAGCAAGAGACCTGGGTTCGATTCCAGGCAGGGCAAAACCTTGGAAGAGTTTTCTGACTCCACACGCCTGATAATAATCCCTCTAAAAAATAATAAATCAGTCATTTCAATCCAGGTTTGATTCGTATGGCAGAGCATATAAAAAGATGTGGTCACTAAATCGGGGATTAAGTGACCACATCTTTTTATATGGATATGGAATGCAAACCCAGAAGCGGTGGTTAAGGTAGTATTTTTTTCCACATGCCCAGCTGAGTGTCTGACACATGTGGAAACCTATCACCGTCCTTAAAAGTATCCAAATTAAACTGAGAATTCCATGGAAATCCCAGGGATAAATTGTCTCTCCCTGGAGGGATGCATCTTGCTTACTTAGTTCCAGAAAGCATTGTGCGCTGGTTGGCAAGAGCCAAGGCTTGGGGATTCCAGAATGTGCATTAGGGTAACTGCTGGAATCTAACCAGCTAAAACCGCTAGGCTTGGCATTGAGAGCAAAGATATTGACACTGATCCAGTGTCCATATCAGCTTTCGAAAGGGAACAAGATAGATATCTGAAATGTAATGAACTACAGGGAATAATAATAATAATAATCCTTGCATTTAATATAGTGCCTTATCAGATCGTTGTGGCATCTCAAAGCTTATATACTGTATAGTGTATACTGTATAGAATATACTGTAGAGTGCACAGGGGACAAGGGCATGTAAATGGGACTGAAAGGGGTGGCTCAGCACAGGGATGACTTGAGCTGATGCTTAAATCTCTGATGCGTGCTTTTTTCCCTCTGCCTTTCTCTCGTAAGCAAAAACACAAGGACATCCGACACGCTGAACAAGCAGCAGCAGACGCTGAGAATGCACATTGATATCCCTCGAGCCCAGCTTCTCATCGAGGAGAGAGACACAATGGAGACCATCGGTAAGGAACAGGCACCATCTTGGCAACCAGTCACTGACCATTGAGTTCCCGTAGAGTTGAGGTTCAATTCCCGGGCTGTTCATGGCAAAACCTTGGGCACGTTTCCTTACTCCACACTCTTCTGGTTTACCTAGCAGTAGGTAGGCCTGTTGGTCGATTGATGGGATTGCTATTCCTGGGGTAATAATCGCTCCCACTAGAATAACAACAACAAAATTACATTTATAGAGCGCCTTTCATGTCGGGAGAACATCCCAAGGCGCTGGACAGTTAGGGGTCATGCCCCAAGCATGGGGGAGGGGCAGGGGGAATGGAAAGGGAGGGAGAGAGGTGGGAAAGCAGCTGAAGGCATGATTGAAAAAGAGGGTCTTGAGACCGGCCATGAAGGAGACAAGGGAGAAAGCGAGGTGAAGGGACTGTGGAATGGAGCTCTAGAGTGTGGGGGCAGGGAGGCTGAAAGCCAAGCCATCAATGGTAGGGCGAGTCGGGCGGGAGATATGGAGCAGACCGGAGCCTGCTGAACGGAGGAAGTGGGCAGGTTGGTAGGGAGTCAGCAGGTTGGAGAGATAGGAAGGAGCAAGGCCATGGATTTCCATGATAGTGAGAACAAAGATCTTGAATTGAAAAATAATCTACTAAAACTAAATAGTCACTCAATCCACAACTGTTTGTGGGACACTGCTGTGCACAATTGGCTTCCATGTTTCGCAAAAAAAAGCTTTGTGGAGCCAGCTGAGGACCTTGGTGTCATGTTCAACCCTTGACTCTCCTTTAAACCCACATCCTTGCCAAGACCTGTTCTGCCTTCCCCCAACTCATCAATATTGCCCAACTCTGCCACTATGGCTCCCCTCAGGCCATTGAGACCCTCATCCAAATTTTAATTTAACCCAGGCTCGATAATGGTAAATCCCTGGAATTCCCAACTCTTCACTCCACAAGCTGCAGATTGTTCAGAATTCACCTTGTCTCTCATGCTAAGCTCCGTGACAATCTCCCCCATCTTCGCTCGTTTTCACTGGCTTCCCATCCCCCGGCGGATAGAGTTGAAGATCTTCACTCTCGCCTTCAAAGCCATTTGCTGTCTTGTCTACCCTACTTGCTGATAGAGTGTGGAGTCCTGTAGCTCAGTGGTTAGAACACTCGCCTTACAAGTGAGAGACCTGATTTGGTTCCCAACAGGATGAAAGCTTGGGCAAGTTTCCTAACTTACTGCACATGCATGATAATAATCCCTCAAAAAAAATAATATATTGGTCGTCTCAATCCACGGCTGTTTGTGGGACACTGCTGTGTGCAATTGGCTGCCATATTTCACCTGGAAATATACAGTCAATTCACTTTACAGTATCTTCTGTGAAGCGCTTTGCGATGCCTAGAAGATGTGAAAAGTGCTACATCAAATGCAAGGATTATTTACCTCTCTGCCCTCCCTCATCCCAACCCTGTCCCCCAGCCCCCTCACCCACTTGCTTGGGTCTGGACCCCTGACTGTTAAGCGCCTTGGGACGTCCTCCAGACATGAAAGGCGCTCTCCAAATGTGATTTTGTTGTTGTTGTTGTTGATCTGTGACCTATTAAAACTTTACAAATCTGCTGGCTCCCTCCACTCAGTGTGCACTGGCCTGCTTTACATCCCCCCGAACTGCGCGCTCCACCATCGGTGGTCGGGCCTTCAGGCTTTCTGCTCCCACCCACTGGAATTCCATCCGGGAGCTCCTCTGCCTCACCCATTCCCTCGCCTCCTTCAAAGGCCACTTCCCATCACCACTTCAAAGATCACCAAAAGCCTCTTTGACCACTCCTTCAGTAATCTTCCCTCCTCTTCACCCACAATCCTTCCAGCCCCAACCCCTCCCCCGAGCCCCTCTGATCTAATTGCCCACTCAATCCATTGCTTTGGGGTGTCCTGGCAAAGTGAAAGGCACCTATCTAAATGCAATTTATTATTGTTATTGTTGTTGTCAGGATTTACTGTAGAGTGTGGTCAACTGTGTGTGTTTTGTTGGTGAAACACGGCAGTCATTTTGTGCACAGTAAAGGCCCACAAGCAGCCATCAAGCGAATGACCAATTTTATTTGGGGGATTGTAGGCCAGGACGCAAGGAGAGAGGAACTCCCTTCTCTTTTCCAATATTGCTGTGGGATATTTACCATCCACCTAACCAGCAGACAGGACCTTGAATGGCAATAATATTGCTGCGGTTCCTCCTGATGCTTATCTGATTCTGACTGTCTACAAGTGCATAGCCTCAGGGGTTTCCTTCCATCACCACGCACTAAGTGCACTTTGATGAGCGAGCAATGTTATTCACAGAACTTTAGCTTTTCCCGGCACAGTAGAAGTCTATTTAGGCCATTGTTTCTGTGCGCCTCTTAAGAGCAATCGATTATATCCCATTTATCTGCTTTCCCCACCACCACCTCAAACCCAAGCAGATTATTTCACTTTCAATATCTGTCTAGATATTTACAGGTGGAGTTTTGGACTGTAGTACTATTTGTTTGGTGGGAGGTGTTTGATTGGAGCCAGTTCGAGCTGAACTGGCTCCAATCCTGACAACAGATTGTCGGAATAAAGTCCACCCTCTGTCCCAGTCTCTAGTCTAGCCTGAGCCAGGCCAGCCCACACTATTCCAGGGCTCTCACTGCTGATGACAGCACATCACAGCCTGGCTCATCAGCAGGAACTGGCAGGACAGAGCAGTCAATAGGGGCAAGGAATCCTCCCACTACCCCTGAACGCGCAGAGTGGTCCTAGCTGGACAAGCTGCAGGAAAGTTTGCCAGGGGATGCTATTGATCACAAGTTAGCAGGTTAGCTGGTTAGACTCAGAGCAACTGCCCTCAATGCATATTCTGGGGTGCCCAAGCCTTGGCTCTTGCCAACCTGCACTTAATATGCTCCAGAATTAGGTAAGCAGGATGTGTCACCAAGGGGTGGGTGGGTGGGAGCATTTAATTCCAGACACAGGAAAATATCCATGTGAATGTGGCATGAGGCCCACAGTTTGGTTTGAATACCCTTAAACTTGGTGATGGATTTCCGCCTGTGTCAGACAACTTACAATACAAATTTACATTTGACAGCACCTCTCACGTCTGGATGACATTTCAAAGCGCTTGACACTTCTGGCTGGGAGCCAGGGATAAGCATGGGAGCTGAGGGAGGGAGAGATAGGGGGAAAGCTGAACAAAGGCATGGTCAAAGAGGTACGTCTTGAGACGTATCTTGAACCAAGCGAAAGGCGAAAGGCAAGTGGGAATGAGTCGGAGGTACCCCAGGGCAGAGAGAGAGGGCAGAATGTCTGGAAGCCTGCCTGCTGATGGTGACACAGATAGAGCTGGGGCATGAAATGAAGGCAACAGCCGGGTGAGACTCCAGAGTTTAGGGTTTGATGACAAGGCCTCGAAGTCCATCCTTGCTGCTCCTTTTCCCATCTGGTCTACACAGACACCACCAGTAGATGGCCTTGTCGAGTGGACAGAAGCAGGAGCCCTGGATTTGTCTGGGTCAGTTTATCCCTGCTCCCCCACCCCCCCACTGAGGGAGTGGTGAATGTCTTTGGACATACTGTCTTTGGATGAGACATTACACCGAGTTTCAGACTGCCTGTTCAGGTGGACATTAAAGATCTCACGGTGCTATTGGGAAAGAGAAGGGACTCTAATAATAATAATAACAAACACACACTCCTAATAATAATCCCTCCAAAAAAAAACACAATAATGAAATTGGTCATTTCAATCCATGGCTGTTTGTGGGGACACTGCTGTGTGCAATTGGCTGCAGCATTTCGCCCACAAATATACAGTCAATTCACTTTACAGTAAATTCTGTGAAGCGCTTTGAGACATTGATAAGATGTGAAAAGCGCTATATCAAATGCAATGATTATTATTCTTATTATTATCTGTCTGAAAGACGATCTGCGGTGTTTTGCAGATGACCGATCCACCGTGTTGCTGACGGACTCGGACTTTGGGGAAGCGGTGAAACAGAAGTCACTGACCGCAACGCACACCGTCCACTACCATTCTGTCTCCCAGGCCACTGGCCCCCTCGTGGATGTGTCTGACGCTCGCCCTGGAACCAGTGAGTAATAACGCTGCTGCAAGCGTTTTGAGACGACTAGAAGACATGAAAAGCGTTAAAAATGCAATTATTATTATTATTACAAGTAATCACAAAAATAATGATAACATTAAGAATAGCAATAATAATAGTAATGGCAGTAATCATGGTAACAATGACAATAAGAATGAGAATGATAGGAATAAAAATAGGAATAATAATAATAATAATAATAATAGTAATAACAGAGTTGTTGCACTGCCTGATGAGGGCGGTGGAAGCTGATTCAATAATAATGTTGGACTTCCTCGAGTCCAAAATAGAGAGAATCCGCTCTGCGGTTTCCTCCTCCCACCTCTCCTCCACCTCCGCCCCTCCACCCGTTATTTCAACCCCCACCCACCCCACCTTTCATACTTTCATCCCCACCTCCCCGTCTTCAGTCACAAAAATAATCACCTCCATGAAACCCACCACGTGTTCATTGGACCCCATCCCCACCCCCCTCCTCCGCACCCAGCTCCACCTTTTGGCCCCGCTCATTTCTGACACCATCAACCTTTCCCTCTCCTCAGGCACCGTCCCTACCTCCCTTAAAACAGCCACCATCACCCCTATCCTGAAAAAACCCTCCCTTGATGCGTCGCAGCCATCAAGCTACCGACCCACCTCCAACCTCCCGTTTTTATCTAAGGTCCTTGAAAGAGTGGTTGCCTCCCAGCTCCGCTCTTTCCTCTCAACTCACTCACTCCTTGAACCCCTCCAATCAGATTTCCACCCTGCTCACAACATGGAAACTGGCTTGGTCAAGGTTACAAACGACATCCTAACCGCCTGTGACCAGGGCTCCCTCTGCCTCCTCGTCCTCCTTGACCTGTCTGCTGCGTTCGACACAGTCGATCACACCATCCTCCTCCAACGTCTTTCCTCCCACCTCAACCTTCAAGGCCCAGTCCTTGACTGGTTACATTCCTACCTGACCCACCGCCTACATTTTGTATCTTCCAACAGTTTCTCCTCAAATCCCCGCACAGTTTCTCACGGCGTCCCCCACAGCTCTGTCCTCGGCCCCCTCCTTTTCACCATTTACACTCTCCCTCTGGGCGATGTCATCCGCAAACATGGGGTAAATTTCCACATATATGCGGACGACACCCAGCTGTACCTTTCTGCCTCATCCCTCAACCCCCAGACCATCGATGTTCTGACAGCATGTCTGTCCGACATTGAGTCCTGGACGAGGGACAACTTCCTCCAATTGAATGTGAGCAACACCGAGGCCATCCTGATTGGCTCAAGCCAGCGCCTCCACACATCGGGCGCTGCCAGCCTCAACATCCAAGGCTGCACTCTCCACGTCACAAAGCCAGTCAGGAACCTCGGCATCACGTTCGACCATAAACTCTCCTTCCTCCCCCACATCCGTGCCTTGACAACACCACTTATTTCCACCTGCGCAACATTGCCAGGCTCCGCAACTATCTCACCCCCCACGCTGCCGAAACACTCGTGCACGCATACATCACCTCACGGCTGGACTACGGAAACTCTCTCCTCGTCGGCCTCCCCAGTTCCTCCATTCACAGGCTACAGGTCATCCAAACCTCTGCAGCCCGTGTACTATCCCGCACCCACCTCCGCGACCACATAACCCCCACCGCCCGTCTCCACTGGCTCCCCATCCTCCAGAGGATCGAGTTCAAGATCCTCGTCCTCACCTTCAAGGCCTTACACGGCCTTGCCCCACCCTATTTAACCGACTTACTCTCCCCCTACAAGCCCACCCGGACCGTCCGTTCAGCAGGACTTGGCCTGCTCCAAGCCCCCCGCCCGAACCGCCCCACCATCGGAGGCCGGGCCTTCAGTTTCTCCGCTCCCACCCTGTGGAATTCCATCCCCCAATCCCTCCGCCTTGTTTCTTCCCTTTCTTCTTTCAAGGCCGGTTTGAAGACTTTCCTCTTCGACCGTGCCTTTTGTTCCCCCCCAAATTTTTCGACCTCCCCTACGTGTTTCACCCCTTCCCGAACACTCCACTCCCAGCTCGGGTCACACGCCTCCTGTGCAGCGCCTTGGGACGTCCTCCCGACTTGAAAGACGCTTTATAAGTTTAAGTTGTTGTTGTTAATTTTCTAAAGGGAATTGGATGGGTACTTAAAAACACGACAATGTGCAGGGCTGTGGAGTAAGAGCAGGGTTGGATGGCTCTTTCAAAGAGTGTGATGGCGTCCTTCTGTGCAGTAATGTTCCATCAAATTTACATCAATTATCTAGACGAGGACAATGAATGTAACGTGTCTAAATTCGCGGATGATGCTAAACTAGGTAGGAGAGTCAGCTGTGAGGATGATGCAAAAAGATTGCAATGGGATATAGATAGGCTAGGGGTGTGGGTGAGTAGGTGGCAGATGGAATTTAATGGGGGAAACGTGAAATTATTCACCTAGGTAGCAAAAATAAAAAAACTAATTATTTTCTAGATGGGGAGAGCTTAGATAGCGTTTGTGTACACAGGGATTTGGGTGTCCTTGTACACCAATCTCAAAAAGTTAGTTTGCAGGTGCAGCAAGCAACTAAGAAGGCAAATGGCATGTTAGCGTTCATTGCAAAAGGTTTAGAGCACAAGTGTAGGGAAGTCTTGCTGCAACTATATAGGGCTCTGGTGAGACCGCACCTAGAGTATTGTGTGCCGTTTTGGTCTCCTTATTTAATAAAGGACATACTCGCCTTTTGGGGGGTACAGCGTAGATTCACTAGGTTAGTTCCTGGGATGAGGGGCTGACCTATGAGGATAGGTTCAATAAACTAGGGCTGTATTCTCTAGAAGAATTAGGGGAGGTCTTATTGAAACATATAAGATTCTTAAAGGGCTAGATAAAGTGGACAGTGAGGGACTGTTTCCCCTTGTAGGAGAATCTATAACTAGGGGTCATAATCTTAAAATTAAGGGTCAGCCTTTTAGAACAGAGTTGAGGAAACATTTCTTCCTCAGAGGGTAGTAAATTTATGGAATTCACTACCCCAGAAGGCTGTAGATGCTCAGTGCTTGAACATTTTCAAGGCTGAGACTGATAGATTTTTTTTTAAATAGAGGGATTAGGGGATATGGGGATAGGGCAGTTAATTAGAATTAGGTCAGAAGATCAGCCTTATCTTATCAAATGGCGGGGCAGGCTCTAGGAGACGAATGGCCAACTCCTGCTCCTAATTCTTATGTTCCTTGTTCTTATGTTCCATGATTCTATAATAGTAATTATAATACAGTACACTCCTGATAACTTGCCACTGCAAAAGAAAGGGGCTTAGTGACAGGTTATCAGGAGGGCTGACTTAGGCACATGTATAAATAAATGCAGCAGGGATATTGATAACACAGTGACTTAAGTGGTAGTGATAAATGAAGCCCGGGTCAAGTTATCAGGACTTTTTTGTACTTCAAATCCAATTTCCATTTAAATGTTTCCGCTGTCTCAGACTTAATAACCTCATGTAGCAAACAGCATCCCACAACCATGTACAATTATATAGCACCTTTTATATCAGAAGGACATCTCAAACTGCCTCACACTGTGCATAAAAAGCAGCTACATGGCTGAGGGTGCAGGTGGGCGGGTGGGATTGAGGCACAGTTGAATAAACTGACTTGCAAAAAAATTGGGCCGAACAACTTCTCTCTTTGTGGTGCAATTCTGTGGGTTGAGAAGCGGGGAATACAAACTAGGAATGAAGCAAGTCAAGAACCTCTATGTTTCTTTGATACACATAGGGCAGGTTTGCTTCAATTTATTTTATTTTCTAGATTACATCCGTCCTCCATGGCTTTGCTCCACCTCTGTGACCTGTTAACTCCATACCGACCTCTCCCACTCAGCAGGATTGGAACTGCTCTATGTCCCCCGCTAGGCCCACCCCACCATCGGCAGTCAGCCTTCAGCCTCTCTGCCCCCACCATGTGAAACTCCATCCCACAGTCTCTCTGCCTCGCCCTTGCCTCCTTCACAGCCCATCTCAAGACTCTCCTCTTTGACCATGCCTTCAATCGCCCTCCTACCCCTAGCCTCCCTGCCCTCCACCCTCTTGATCCCAATCTCCAGCTCAGTTGCACATTCTTGACTGTCCAGCACCTTGGCACATCCTCCCAACATGAATCGTACTGCACAAATGTAATTTGTTGCTGTTGTATAGTTTTAGAACAGTGTCAGTGGAGTGGGTGGGTGGGGTGGGGGGCGCGGTGGAAGAGAGAGAGAAGAGCAATATGCAGCTCGTTTTAATTGTACTCTGGCAGGAAGGAGACAGAGAGACCTGTCAGTGTAGATCAGTGTCTGGCGTTCTTCAAACAGTTTCTAATCTCAATTGCTGCAGTTTAATTGGCCTTTAGATAATGCACGGCCGGGTGGGAGGCCAGGAGACCTGGTGAATATTTTATGAGCGATGGCACGCAGAAAATAACTTGTGATAACCGCTTTAAAATGCAACAGAAAAATCCATATTTAAAGGCATGGGCATTTCCTTCAGAATCGAGGTAATCAATTCTCTTGATAAGCAGATGTGCTTAATATCTCATCTGAAGGACGGCACCTCCGACAATGCAACATCCCATAGGACTGCATTGGAGTGTCAGCGTAGACTATGGGATTCCAAGTTCCATCTTTCATTTGGGGTCAGCCGGGTGTCTGACACACACACAGAAACCCCTCACCGTTGCTGATGAGCATCCAAACCAACCTGAGATTTCCATGCATCCCACCTACACATGGAAATCCCAGAGACAGGTTGTTGGAATGGAATGAAATGGGCACTCTCTCCCTAGTAGGATTCATCCTACTTGCTTAATTCCAGAAAGTATTAGGGGGAAGTTGACCACAGCCAAGGCTTGGAGACCCTATTGTGTGCATTGGGGTAACCAGCTAAACCCACATAGCTTGCCATTGAGACCACTGTGTCTGGCAAACTTTCCTGCTGTTTGTCCAGGTAGGACCACGCTACCCATTAGGGGCTTTGGCTTGCAGGGTTAACAGGAGCTGAGTGGGGAGGTTCCCCTGCCCCAGTGACTGGTCTGCCCTTCTTTGTCCTGCTGATGAGCCAGACTGTCTGTGCTGTCACCAATGTTACATGTGAGCATCCCTGTTCTCTTTAACTGAGATCCAATGTCTACGTTCCCAAAGGCACATCTTTGCTTTTCAATTTCCTCACTCTATTACTTCCCTCCACTACTGAAGTTAGAAGGTTGTGGGGTTCAAGCCACCCCCTCTCCCGACTTGACTTGGTGAGTTTCCACAGATCAGGCACTCCTCGAAACGAGAAGAGAGTTTCTCTATCCTAGTGTCCTGGCCAACAATCCTCCTAAATAATCCCCCCATGGTCACTCACTCCATGGCTGGTTGTGGGATCGTTGCTATTTGCAAATTGATTGCCAAATTCACCTACAAATACCTATGTATCACTACACTACACTATAATTATCACTTCAAATAACCCTACTTTCCCCCCCATGCCCCCCCCCCCCCCCACTCACATAAACACAAATATATTATATATTAATAATACTGTTATAATAATCTTGCATGGTACCTTATCACATTATCGAGCTGTCTCAAACCGTTTCAAAGGATATATTGTAAAGTGATGAGAACGTGTGCTTTGTAAAAAATGTATGTATTTATATGTGTGTGGGTGGAGGCGGGCGGGGGGGAGTTTCAGTTAATGTGATGTGCTAATTATCATGTCACAAGATACAGAATACGAAGCTATTTCCATCCATGACTTAATGACTTGCTTTGAAGCTGAACAGCCCTCCTACTTCTGGAAAATGGTTTTTCCCTTTGGCCTTTCCGCCACTGCAATGCTGTCATGCCAGAGTCCTATAGATCAGTGGTTAGAGTACTCTCCTCGCAAGCGGGAGGCCTGGGTTCAATTCCCGGCAGGGCGAAACCTTGGGCAACTTTCCTTACTCCGCACGCCTGATGATAATACGTAAAACATAAAAAAATTAGTCACTTCAATCCAGTCACTGTTTGTGGGACGCTGCTGTGCACAATTGTCTGCCGCGTTTGCACAAGCGAATTGAATATAGTCAATTCACTTCACAGTGTATTCTGTGAAGCGCTTTGAGATGTCTAGAAGACATGAATAGCGCTATATCAAATGCAAGGATTTTTTTTCAAAAAACCTCCTGAAGACTTTTTAAAAGTATTCTGCCTGCCCCTGCTGGGAATGTTTTTATTTACCTTGCGTTTCTAGGTTTAAATTGGATTGACTGTGTATTTTATCGATGAAATGCAACAGCCAATTGGGGAGAGCAGCGTCCCGCAAACAGTTGTGGATTGAGTGATGAAATTATTATTATTATTCTTAATTTTTTGGAAAGCTCTGCTTACCCCCAGGGAAGCGATCTGCCAATCCATTGGCAGAATAACAACCGGGTTCCTACTTACTGCTCGTTAAACAGATCCATGTGGAGTAAGGAAACTTGTGTTAAGTTTTACTCTGCCCTGCACGGGAATCAAACCCAGATCCCCTCGCTTGCGAGACGAGCGCTCTAACCACAGCACGACAGGGCTTTAATAAGGAATCCTTGCACCTTTCATATTTTGTTGGTTGGAGGGCTTAAAGTGCTTCACAGTAACGTGGGGAGTGCATTCCAAAATGACATCTGATGTGAAGAGTGCTATGTAGCTAACAACAACAAAAACAACTTTGATTTATATCGCGCCCTCCACGCCGGATGGTGTCTCAGCGCGCTTCAAAGTAGCGGATCCCGGGACCGAGCCAGGGGCAGGGGTAGAAAGGTGACCAAAGGCGCGGTCAAAGAGAAAGGTTTTCAGCTGTGACTTGAAATTGGGAAGAGAGGGGGGGGCGAGGCCAAGCGAGTGAGGAAGGCAGTTCCAGAGCCTCGGGGCGTAGTGGCTGAAGGCACGGCCGCCGAGGGTGGAGCGGAGGATTCGGGGGGACATGGAGGTGGCCAAACCCGGTGGAGCGAAGGCAGCGGGTGCTGGTTTGGGGGGAGAGGAGATCAGAGAGGTAGGGAGGTGCGGAGGAGTGGAGTGTAACTGATTATTTTGCCGGCGAATCAAATTGGCGAGTGCGCTAACCCGTACGGGTCTCGCCAGGACATTGCAAATTTCTCCTATGAGCTCTTGTGAACCCCCCCCCCACCTCCACAGATCCCACCGCCCGCAGAAACGTGAAGGGAGCCCCCTCTGCCCGCAACCGGTACTCCAGCCAGTGGACACTGAACCGTCCCCACCCTCCCGTGTCCGCCCACACCCTGACCACAGACTGGAGGGTCCCCACCCCACACGTACCCGGCTCGGTGGACAAGGAGAGTGACAGCTACAGTGTCAGCCCCTCACAGGACACAGGTAATCAGGTCACACCTTGGGACGTCCTCCCAATGTGAAAGGCGCTCTGTAAATGGGATTTTGTTGATCTTGTAATAAAAGGGATGGAACTGAGGGAGGGAGGGAGGGAGGGAGGGAGGATGGGTAGCGGCAGCAATGCAAGGAGGCTCAGAGAGGGGAGGGCTGGAGAAAGGAGAGCAAAGGAGGGACATGAGAAGAGGAGAAGAGGGAGGGATGTGAAGGGTTGTAGGAGGGTTCTTCATCTGAACTCCTCGCGTAGTGGTCAGAGTACTCACCTCGCAAGCAAGAGGACGTGGGTTCAATTCCCGGGCAGGGCAAAACCTTAGGCTTGATCCACATGGCTCTGTTTATCTATTAGTTAGTAGGAACTCCATTTTTGCATAATTGGCGAACACCTTTTCTGGGAGTAATAATCCCTTGAAGAAAAAATGATAATAATAATAATAATAATAATTTGGTCACTCAAGCCATGACTGTTTGAGGGACATTGCCTGTGCACAATTGGCTGCCACAAAAATATACAGTCAATTCACTTTACAGTATAATCCATGAAGTGCTTGAGGCATAAGATGCTGTACCAAATGCAGGGATTATTATTATTATCATTACTATTATTATTATATTGACGATATTAACTGCTGGGGCTTTGCCATGTGGGTCTTCGGTGCTCTAACTCAGTGTTCGAGATACCTATCATCCCGTGGAACTGGCTCGAGGGGCTGAATGGCATCCTTCCTGCTCCTAATGGAGGGAAACGTTTCTCTCCGGTCAGACAGAGCACGCAGCAGCATGGTGTCCACGGAGAGCGCCTCCTCCACCTACGAGGAGCTGGCCCGGGCCTACGAACACGCCAAGATGGAGGAGCAGCTGCGACACGCCAAGTTCACCATCACCGAGTGTTTCATCTCGGACACGTCCTCCGAGCAACTGACGGCCGGCACCAACGACTACACCGACAGCCTGACCTCCAGCACCCCCTCCGAGTCCGGCATCTGTCGCTTCACCGCCTCCCCGCCCAAGCCTCAGGAGGCTGGCAGAGTGGCCAACATGGCAGTGCCCAAAGCACACCGACCAGGTACGCCCAGTGCCAACCTCCTCCTCCTCCTCCTCCTCCTCCTCCTCCTCCTCCTCACCAGGCTCAACTGGCACTTTCTCAATCCCTACCTCTGTTCACCTTCATTCCCTCCCCTCTTCCCCTGCCCTTCCCCTTCTCGCTACCCTCCTCTCTCTCTCTCTCTCTCTCTCTCTCTTTCACTCTCTCTCTCCCCCCTTCCAATTCTCTCTCCCCCTCTTCCTTCTTTCCTCTCTCGCACTCTCCCTTTCCTCCTCACTCTCTCTCCCCCTCATCTCTCTCCCTCTGCTCCACTCTCTTTCTCTCATCTCCTTGGAGCTGAACTGGCTCCCAGATGACATGTTTGGCCACAGAATGTTGGAATCAAACCATCCCTCTGCGTC
The DNA here is from genome assembly GCA_035084275.1 of Hydrolagus colliei. Classification (NCBI taxonomy): domain Eukaryota; kingdom Metazoa; phylum Chordata; class Chondrichthyes; order Chimaeriformes; family Chimaeridae; genus Hydrolagus; species Hydrolagus colliei. Next base: position 80,852,949 of record CM068745.1, on the reverse strand, counting down.
GGTCTCTAGTCCGGTTCCTGAGCCAGGGCGGGTCCGTAGTACCCGCAAAACTTTGGGCAAGTTTCAAGGCGAAACTTTGGGCAAATTTCCTTACTCCACACGCCTAATAATAATCATCAGTCCAAAAAAACCACAATAGTAAAATTGGTCATTTCAATCCATGACTGTTTGTGGGACGCTGCTGTGCGCAATTGGCTGCCGCGATTCGCCCACAAATATACAGTCAATTCACTTTACAGTATATTCTGTGAAGCACTTTGGGACGTCGATAAGATGTGAAAAGCGCTATATCAAATGCAAGGATTTATTATACAGTTTGCTCTTGCCAACCTGCGCCTAATACTTTCCTGAATCAAGCAAGCAGGATGCGTCCCTCCGGGGAGAGAATGTGCATCTCATTCCCCCAAAATCGTTCTCTTGGATTTGCATGTGTAGGTGGGATGTATGGAATTCTCAGTTTGATTTGGAGACTCTTAATGATGGGCTTCCACATGTGCTCAAGCTGATCCAAAAAATTCTCCTTCCGCCTTACTCTCCAAACAGAGACAAAGACGCAGACCGATAGAGAGATGGGCATGGACACAGAGAGACAGCCAGCTACAGAGAGACACAGATAGACAAAGACACTCACACACACACACACACAGTCAGTGAGTGGTGAGAGTATGTTTCAAAGAGAGACACAGACAGACAAGAGAGACAGACACATAGAGAGACAGACACACACACACACACACACACACAGAGCGATGATTGTCTGAGTACTCAGCCAATTGCGGTGGGAATAGAGACAGACAGAATTTATTTTACTTTTCAACCGTGAAGAAATTAAGTCAGGAATCTCTTTTAACATTAATCATTTAGCAAGACAGCTATTGAATTTTGGCAGAGTGTAATTTTATATATAAATATATATATATATATATATGTAGATATAGATATATAGATATAGATATAATATATCTATATATACATACAGGATATACAAACCATCTTTGAGCAAAGCCACTTGGTGAAGGAAGAGGTATGGCAGCTTTGCCTTAGGACGTTTCTCATCTCTCTCTCGTCTCATCTGTCTCTCTCTCTCTTTCTCTCACCCTCTCTCCATTTCTCTCTCACCCTCTCTCCATTTCTCTCTCACCCTCTCTCGCTCTCTTTCTCTCTCGTTCTTTGCCTCTAGCCTCTTTATTCTCCCAACTCTTTTTCTCTCTCTGACCCTCTTTCTCTTTCACCATCAAGAACCCTCTCTTGTCCTCTCACTTCTACCTCTCTCTTTTGCCGTCTTTCTCGCCCTCTCTCGTTTCTCTCTCTCTCTGTTGCCTTCATTCTCTCATTTCTCTCTCTCTCTCTCTCTCTCCCTTTCTCGTTCTCACTCTCGCCTTCCCTTGTCAAGTTATATTCACCCTTTTCTCTGCCTCCAACCCCCCCCACCCCTCCCCCCCCCCCCCCACCCTCTCTCCCCATCTCTCTGTTGTCTCATTAAACATAGCTCTAGTAGAGACAAACCAGGGAATCTGACAGTCCACAAACCATGGCAGGTTCTCAGTTGTGAACCTGATGCTGCAAGTGCAATGCACATCAACGTCTCTGAGACACTGGTAGCAAAAAGCATCATTACAGAGCACAGCTCCTGTTCCTTCCATGTGCAATTAGACACAGCTGGAGAAGCCTTCTCAGAGCCAGGAATCCAGCTGAGCTATTCTCATCTTTTATTCCACATTTTATTTTCGCGTGACGTCCAGACTCTCCTGGTTTCATCTGCCCGGCTCTCGTCTGCCTCGTCTGTCACTACGAATAACAATAGTAATAGCAACAAAAATAATAATCCTTGCATTTCACATAGCGCCTTATCACGTCGTTGAAGATTCAAAATCCTGGTCCTCAACTTCAAAAACCCTCCACGGCCTTCAAAAACCTCTGCGACCTCCTAACCCCCTACCAACCTGCCCGCTCCCTCCACTCAGTGGACTCCGGCCTGCTCCACGTCTCCCGACCCACCCACCCCACCATTTGCGGGCGAGCCTTCAGCCACTCTGCCCTCATCCATTGGAATTCCATCCTGCAATCCCTCTGCCTCGTCCCTTACCCAGCCTCTTTTAAGTCCTGCCTCAAGACCCTCCTCTTCGACTGTGCCATCGGTCACCCCCACCTCACCTTCCCTCCCTCCACGATCCTGGCCTCAACTACTAGGGTCCAAAACACTGACCATCCAGCACCTTGGGATGCTATACAACGCTATACAAATGTAATTTTGTAGTTGTTGTTATTGACACATCTCAAAGAGCTTCACGGAATATACTGTAAAGTGGATTGACTGTGTATTTTCTGGGTGTAACGCAGAGGCCAATTGCTCACAGCAGTGTCTCACTAACAGTCAAGGATTGAGTAACCAATGTTATTTTAGGGAATTGTTGGCCAGGAAACCGAGAGAGAGAGAGAGAGAGAGATGCCCTTATTTTTTCAAATAGCGCCACAGGATCTTAAATATCCACCTGAACAGGCAAACTTGTAAACTCTGTTTGACATCTCCCCTGAATTACGGCACCTCCTACAATGCAACACAACCCCCCCCCCCCCCCCCCCCCCCCACCCGCAACCCCCCAGCACCACTTTGTTGCCACCACTTTCACGGTCAGCTTAGACTATCTAATTCCAAGTGCTGACATGCGGCGAGAGGCGAGAGCGTGACTCCCCTCAGCCAGTCTGACAGACAGTACGGACCAGGAAAATAATAATAATCCTTGTATTTGATATTGCGCCTTATCACGTCATTGAGACAAGTGAATTGCCTGTGTATTTTGGGGGAGAAACGCTACATACGAGTGTCCGACAAACAGTTGTGGATTCAGTGATTATTTTTTTTCGGAGGGATTATCAGCCTTCATACTAATCAACTGGGTTCCTACTTACTGCTAGCTAAATAGAGGTGTGTGGCTTCTAGACATCTCAAAGCACTTCACAGCATATACTGTAAAGTGAATTGACTGTACATTTTGTGGGTGAAATGGAATCGAATCCAGGTCCACTGGCTTGCGAGGCGAGTGCACTAACCACTACACTAGGGGGATTCCACTAGTATTCGATCCCTCCCCCTCATAGTCTGGTCCTTACTCCCTCACTGAGGTTTTTGGGGCTGCAGACACCAACAGTAGAAGGAATCTCTGCGGTTGGGGTTGGCAAGAGCTGAGGAGCAAAGAAATAAAAAGGTCACATCACTTTCTCTTTGCCGTGAATAAAACATGGGGACTCAGCTGTTCAGCCACTGCAACCCACGAGAGAGAAAAAAAAACTGTTGAGAGCAGAATGGAGGGCATATTGACCTTGAGTTGTGCCTTCTGGGTGACACAGTGTTGTGTAATTCAGTTCCCTCTCTCCCTCTGCATTCAAACACACAGACACACACACACACATACGCACGCACATACATACCATCCCCCACACCATCACCCCTCCCCCCCACCCCAGCCAGAGGCACTCATCATTGCTATAAAAGGAACAGTGTTGTTGCACATGTCTCGATTTGTTTTTTTTAACCGTAACTCAATAGATGAGCTCGATTGAAAAAGGCCCTACGGCCCTTCTGATCTTATCCTTCCAGAAGACAACCCACCTGCTCAACTGTCCTTCCATCACACCATCAGGCTTTTCTGTGAGCCCATCCCCCAACCCTCCCCATCCCATCCTCGCGCAGCTCCACTGGCTCCCCATCCCCCCTGAGCAGATCGAGTTCCAGATCCTCGCCTTTAAATCCCTCCATGGTCTTGGTTCCACCCTACCTCTGTGAAGCTCCCCAAACCTTACCAACCCACTTTGTTCAACGGATACCAGCCTGCTTCACATTCCATGACCTGCATAGAGTCCTGTAGCTTATTGCTTAGAGTATTCACCTCGCCAGCGAGAGGACTTGGGTTTGATTCCTGCGCCGGGCAAAACCTTCGGCACATTTCCCTGTTTACTTAGCAGTAAGTAGGAACCCAGTGTTTAGTCAATTGGCAGATCGCTTTCCGGGGCTAATAGTCCCTCCAAAAAATGTAGTCGCTTCAATCCACGACTGTTTGTGAGACAATTGGTCGCCGCGTTTGGCGTACAAAATACACAGTCAAGCCACTTTACACTATATTCTGTGAAGGCCTTTGAGACACCTCAAGACACAATAAGGCGTTATATCCTTATTCAGGGATTATTATTATTATTATTATTATCAGCAAGCGCACCATTAGTGTTTCTGCTCCCAGTCTCCGGAACTCCATCCCCGAGTCCCTTCACCTCACCCCCTTCTTCAAGGTCCATCTCTAGACTTTCCTCGTCATCTTCTCCGCCACCTGCCCACCCCCTTCTCCCCACCACCCATTTCTCCCCACCACTCCAGAAACCCTGAACTTCCCATTGCCTTGAGACATGCTCCAAACATGAAAGGCGTTATTTATATAAATGTAAAATTAGTGTTGTTGCTTTCTAAATGATTCTAAATGTCCTCGCCTCAACCACCCTTCTGTTCCCATCGTTAATTACAAACAACAACTTAGTGTCCTCAAAAGAAGCAAGGGAACTCCATAGCTATAATAATAATAATAATAATAGTTATAATAATAATAATAATCCTTGCATTTGGTATTGCCTCATCACGTCGTTAGGACGTCTCAAATCACTTCCCGGGATTTACTGTAGATTGTGTAGATTGTGTATTTGTGGACAAAGACCGCAGCACATTCATGCACAGCAATGTACCACAAACAGCCATAGAGTGAGTGACCAAATTTATTTTGGGGAACTGTTGGCCAGGACACTCGGAGAGAGAAACACACTTGCTTTTAAAATAATGCCATGGGATCTTTACCCACTTGATAGGCAGATAAGGCCTCGGTTTAACAACTCATCCGAAGGACGGCACCTCGAACAATTCAACACCCCCCCAGAGCATCAGCTTGGACTGTGATTCCATGTTCCAAAGTGGGGGCTTGAACCTACAACCTTCTGACTCAGAGATGAGGGAGAGCGCTACCACTGAGGTGGGCTGGCATGGCTGAAACGCTGACCACTGATTTTGTGTTAGGGGTCGCTTGGGTGGGGGATGGGTTGCAGGCCAGTGCCCTCCGAGTGGAAGAGGTGACCAGGGTAGTGGTCTCTCTGCAAGAGGTACTAGAGGTAACAAATATTCAGGCATCTTGAAAAATGCATGGAGTGGATTGTTGTTGAGGTATTCTGAGTTAAGTTGTCAGCTCCTATGTCGTGTCTTTAATGTCATTCCTTCATCATTTATTCAAGCTTTTTCCACGTTGCGTTGCTGGAGAGCTTGGCTGGAATGGGCTTGCCATTTAGTTCAAGCTGAGCGCACATAAATAACAATACAAAATACCAGAGCTGCACTTGCCAGAGCATCTGAATAAGGCATTTCACAGCAATCTACTGTAAAGTGGAGTGACTGTGTGTCACTTTTTGAAAGCGAACAGCCAAGTTTCCTGCGCAGTGACATTCCCACAAACAGCTTTAAGCAAACGACACTATTTTGTTTGGTGGGAAGGTACGCGGGGTCTCCTTGGAGCTGACGTGGCAATGGAATGTTGGAATCGAGCCAGCCCTCTGTGGTGGCCTCGGTAGCCCCATTCCTGAGCCAGGCAAGAATGCCGTATTCCAGAATATAAACACTAGTCGAGAAAGAGGTCCATCTAATTCACAGGGCTATGGAGAGAGATCAGGATTGTGGGATTGATTTGTACAGCTTTTTTCAAAGAGGCAGCACAGATACAATGGACTCCTTCTGTGCTGATAGTGCCACCTGTCTGGTGGTCACATACACATATGTCCCAAATTACCCGTGTACGGTATCCCATTATGCTATTTCCTAAAAGAAAGTCAAATCTGTCTTTAAAAATATCAACATTTCCTGCTTCAACCATCCTCCTAGGGACCCTTACAATTCTCTCACTGAAATAGTGTTTCCGCAGATTTGATCTGAATTTACACGCTACAGTTGTTGTTGTTACACCCACACACACACCTACGCACACACCTACACACACACATACTTAATGTCGGCCGACATAGTCAGTTGAGGTCTTGACATTGTGGATAGGAAGGTCTACCTCATGGGCCAATCTGTAATCACCACATGGAATGATGAATTCTCTAGAAAGTTCATCCACCCGCTGCTCCCTCACTCTGCTTCCAATCCTGCCTCTGTACAGAGGTCCACGGTGCTGTGATTCCTGAAGGACACTTTTGCTAAATCAGTTGAGTTAAGATCCCCAGACATCACACTCTATCAAGGTCAGCGTTGGGCAACGTTTTGGTCAGTCAACAAGATAAATTTTCCCGACTGAAAGTTTCTTGATTCATAGAATCATAGAATTTTACGGCACAAAAGGAGGCCATTCAGCCCATCTAGTCTGTGCCGGCTCTTTGAAAAGAGCAACTCAATCCCACTGCCCAGCTCTCTCCCCATAACCTAACAGACCTGTTCTCCCTAAATAAAGATCCAATTCTCTTTTAACAGCTGTTATCAAATCAGCCTCCACCATCTTTTCAGGCAACGCATTCCAGATTCGAACAACCCGCTGAGTGAAAACATTTCTGCTCAGCTCCCCTCTGCTTCGTTTTGAAGCTATTTTAAATCTGCGACCACGAGTCACAGATTCTCCCAGCAGTGGAAACAGTTTTTTCCTTATTCACCCTGCCAAATCATGATTTTATAAACCTCTATTAGGTCTGCACTCAACCTTCTCTGTTCCAAAGAGAATTAACCTAGCCTATCTAGCCTTTCCCCATAACTGAAGTCCCTCAATCTTGGTACCATTCTAGTAAACCTTCTTTGCACCCTTTGACCAGAATTGGACACAGTACTCTAGCTGAGGCCTAACCAAAGTTTTATAGAGGTTAATCAGCACTTGCTGACTTTTGTACTCTATACCCCTGTTTATAAAGCCTAGTATCCCATATCACTTCTTAACGGCCTTGTCTACCTGTCCTGCCACCTTCAAAGAGTCTCTGATACAAATCCCCAGGTCTCTCTGTTCCCTCACACACCTTAAAATTGTACTATCTAGCCTATATTGCCTCCCCTGATTTCTTCTCCCAAAATGTATCACCTCACACTTCACTGCATTAAATTTCATCTGCCATGTGTCTGCCCACTTTACCATTTTATCTATATCTTCTTGCAGATGGTTACTATCCTCCTCTATTTACTATTCTCCCTAACTTAATATCATCTACAAACTTGGAAACTGTGCTCCCTACACCCAAGTCCAGATTGTTAATATATGTTAAAAAGAGCAGTGGTCCCAATACCAATCCCTGGGAGATGCCACTGCACACTGTCTGAAAAACAGCCGCTCACCACAACTCTCTGCTTTCTGTCTCGCAGCCAGTTGTGGATCCATGCTGCCACTCTCCCTTTAATGACGTGAGCCTCTACTTTCCTAATAAGCCTCTCATGCGGTACTTTGTCAAATGCCTTTTGAAAGTCCATGTAAACTACATCAACTGCGCTACCCTCATCCATCCATTCCATTACCTCATCAAAAAATTCTATCAGATTTGTAAGGCAAGATTTCCCTTTAACAAATCCATGCTGGCTGTCCTTTATTAGCCTATATCTAAGTGAAGATCTATCTTGTCCCTGATTATAGACTCCAGAAGTTTGCCTACTACCGACGTTAGACTGACTGGCCTGTAGTTACCAGGTTTGTCCTTCTGCCCCTTTCTATTCAGGGGAGTAACATCAGCAACCTTCCAGTCCTCTGGCACCACCCCTGTGTCCAAGGAAGATTGAAAGATCGTGGCCAGAGTCTCTGCTATTTGCTCTCGTACTTCCCTTAGTAACCTAGGATACATCCCATCCGGACCGGATGACGTATCTACCTTGAGCGCCGTCAACCTTTTGAGTACTTTGTCTCTGTTTATACTAATCCTATACATTTCTTCCACCCTCTCCTCCAATACTGTAGCATTGGCTGCATGTTCTTCTCTTGTGAAGACAGAGACAAAGTACTCATTCAGTACATCAGCCATGCCCTCTGCCTCCACAATAAGATTTCCTCCTTGGCCCCTAATTGGCCCCACCCTAGCCTTGACCAATCTTTTACTCTTAATATGTTTGTAAAATATCTTAGGGTTCCCTTTAATGTTACCTGCTAATTGTTTCTCATGCAGTCTTTTCGCCCCTCTAATTTCCTTTTTCAGTTCTCTCCTGCTCTTCCTATATTCTGCTTGGTTGACCTCTGTATCTTGGGCCTGATACTTGTCATAAGCCTCCTTTTTTTTGCTTTATTTTAACCCTAATTGCTCTAGTCATCCAGGGGGTTTGGATGCCCTACATTTTATCTTTGTTGCAATGTCTCACTATCTCTTCTTTGAAGACTGCCCATTGCTTGTTAGCTGTTTTACCTGCCAATCATTCTTTCCAGATTCATGGCATAAACATTATCTGAACAGGCAAAAGGGACCTCAGGTTAACAACTCAACCGAAGGATGGTACCTCCGACAATTCAACACACCCTCTCACACCCTCTCACACACACACGTACACAGCGCTACATTGGACTGTGATTCCGTGTCCTGACATGAGGGTTTAAACCCACAACCTTCTGACTGGGAGGCAAGAGACCTACTATCTCTCCAGGCTGACACCCAATTGTGGATAGCAGGGTCCCAGAGTGACCAAATTATAATTTTTGGTGGAGTGATTATTACATTTGGAAAGCGCTCCACCAATCGACCGGGTTTCCTACTTACTGCTAAGTAAACAGAAGCATGTGGAGTAGAGAAAAGTACCTAAGGTTTCGCCCCACCCAGGAACTGAACCCGGATCTTGTGACTATCGAGTTGAGCTCACTAACCACTATGCTTTCGGACTCCACTGATAACCCCCCCAAAAAAACATGTGTACATGTGAAAGGGACGCGGCAGCGAGACTCATGGCATCTTGTTGTTGTCTGTGTGCAGGTGACCTCATGCATCTGCCTCCGTATCTGCGAGTGGACTTTCTGATCCACAGAGGGGTGAGTGGACCGAGCAGGGACCCAAGCCAGGGTCACGGCCACGGATGCCTGGAACCGCAGAGAAGAGGCACGATGAAACGCACTCTCCTCCTGGAACCCATCCCAGTGGAAGTCACCAGCAGAGACACGCATCAATGGCAAACAGGCAGCGGGTCAACGTTACCTCCGAGGGAGACAGCAGAGCATGGACAGACAGCCAAACTGAGTAGCTCCCAGGAATCTTTACTGGACAACCGAGGGCACGGGAAGCCAGGGAATAACCCTTACGCAAAGTCGTACACCCTGGTATAACCGACCGCATGCCCCCCCACCTAACTAACACAACCAGGCTTGTACATACTCTTCGATGGGAAAAGCTAAGAGCATAAGAGCTAACAATTTTTTTTTACTGACTCCAATATTTATAATCAAGAAAGACGTGTGTTTTTTTTTCTGCCAAACAAAAAAAAAAGTTTGAAACACAAATCTGGAAATCGTTTCGTTTTGGTTGAGGGAGGGAGGTGGAGGAGGAGGAAGGGGCAAATGTGGGTGGGATTCGTTTCGGGGGGAGGAGGGGTAACCGCCCTTCTGCTTTTGTTGCCCGATGTTGGGATACATCTGTGCATCGTGTCGCCAGGTGTCCGTAACTAGTTTCACCACTTCACCAGTTTACAGTAACTACACTTCTTCCCCGATGGGTTTCAGTAACCAGTTTCAGTAATAATAATAATAATCCATGTATTTGATACAGCGCCATTGAGACGTTTCAAAGCGCTTCACAGAATATACTGTAAAGTGGATTGACTGTGCATTTTGAGGGTAAAACACGTCAGCCAATTGCACACAGCAGTGTCCCATAAAACAGTCATGGATTGAAGAGACCAAATTATTATTTTTGGTGGGGAGAGATTATTACACCTGGAAAGCGATCCGCCAATCGACAAACAACCGGGTTCCTACTGCTAAATAAACAGAGGTGTGTGGAGTAAGGAAACTTGTCTAAGGTTTCGCCCTGCCTGGGAATCGAACCCAGGTCCTCTCGCTTGCAAGGCGAGCACTCTTAACAAATATCTTAGGGGACTCCACTAAGTCATCCCTCCAGTTGAGTTTCAGTAACAAGTTTCACGTTCTCACTGGGTTCCCCAACCGTAGGTGTCTGGGGAGACTGGATTACACTTTAAGATGCATAAAGTGAGGGCAGTCTCCAAAACTCCAGGTCGGTATTAATGTGGGATCCATTCCCGGTTTTTATTTTCTTTCTGTCTCTCTGTTTCTCTCTCTCTCCAAAAAAACAAAGCAGTCTTCCAAAGCCCGGGCCGAAGTCTAGAATGTTTGAAGATTCCTGCTTGGCGAGCCTTCAACTTCAAAGTCTATTTTCTTTGTTTCTACGAAATGGGGGAGGGCGGTTTTGGGATGGAGCTTTTGAAAATCAGGCACTGGATTTTATGTCTCGCCAGTGGGTGGGCGGGTGAGCGAGCGAGGGGCAAGTGAGTGGTCGGAACAACAACAACAACAACAAGAAATTGCATTTGTATAGCGCCTTTCATGTCGGGAGACGTTGCAAGGCACTGGACAGTCAAGGAATTGTTCGGCTGTATACTGTAAAGTGAATTGACTGTGTATTTTGTGGGCGAAACGTAGCAGCCGATTGCGTGCAGCAGTGACCCACAGACAGTAGATTGAGTGACCTAATGATTTTTTAAAAATCATTACGCTCAGATACTAACAACCAGGATTTTACTTACTGCTGGCTAAACAGGCGTGTGGAGTAAGGAAATTTGCCTATCGCTTCGCACTGCCCAGGAATCGAACCCAGGTCCTCTATTTTTCTCTCTCTCGAGGCCAGCGCTCTAAACATTCACCTACAGGGTTCTACAGAGATGTGTGCGGAAGAGTTGGGGGGAGAGGGAGAGGGAGAGGGAGAGACAGAGAGATGCACGGAGTGGTGGTGGGGGAGGTGACTGTTGGGCGAAATAAGCGGTTAACGTTAACTAAATAGTTTTCTAAGCAAAAAGTAATTGTACTTAAACGTTTGTGATGATCCACTAAACAGAATAACTGCCTCCCTCCCTCTGAAACAGTAGACCCCCACCTCATTCCTTTTTTCTTTGATTTTTGTGGGGGAGGGAGATTAATTTGGATTCTGATTGTTTTTTTTAAAAAATCCATTATATATTTAATATATATATAATCTCAAAATATATATATATATGAAATATATAGATAGATTTTAATCTGTCTTTGTGTAAATGTAAAATGGCTTCTAAATTTATTTTAGGTAAATAAAAAGCAAGAGAAGAAAAAAAAATTAACCCTTTTACAAGTAGTTTCTGATGTCTCAACTGAGTGTATGTCTACCTCTGGGGAAAAAAAAGCTTGCATTGGCCGAGACTTGAGTCTCGCCCTTCAAGTGTGAACCAAAGTCTTTTTTTTGGTGACTTTAAATTCTTTGCTACATATACATATATATATATAGAGAGAGAGAGAGAGAGAGAGAAGAGGAGAGAGTGTGTGTGCTCTGTGTGTGTGTGTGTGTGTGTGTGTGTAACTTTTTTCTGATGTTAAAATTTTGACAGTTGTCTTCATCGCGGAACTTTTCGATCTCATTGTTATAACAATAAAAGACGTTTTAAAAAAAAACACACACGCCAGGGTCATCAACGGACAGACCCACTCGACTGAGCTAAAGCATCGTTAAATTCAGATTAGCTACTTCCCCAGGCGGGGGAGAGGAGGGGAGGGAGGGAGGGAGGGAATGTGGAGCGTTTAATTGGGGACATTTTGTAACAGATCCAACCGTTAATTATACACGTCAAATCTATACGGTGATAATAATCATTGCCTTTATTGCAGCACGTTTCGCGTCATGAGGGTGTCTCAAAGCACTTCACGGGGTTTGCTGCCAATTGTAGGAATTGTGGTATTTTGCAGAGAGCCAATTTGCACACAGCAACATCCCACAGACAGTGGAGGGAGTGACCAATTCTATCTGGGGGATTGTCGGCCAGGACACCGGTGGAGAGAAACTCCCCTTCTCTTTCCCAATAGCGCGCGGGATCTTTAACATCCATCCGCCAGGCACAGAGAGGTTTAGCACCTCATCTGAAGAATGGCAATGCAGTACTCCCTGCCTCACTCTATTGTAGTACTGTAGTAAGAATCCTTCCATATGATACATGCAATCGAGACTCAAAGTGCTTCACAGGATATACTGTAAAGTGACTGGTGTATTTTGTGGGCGAAATGCTGCAGCCAGGTTTGCACACAGCAACAACAACAACAACAAAATTACATTTGTAAAACGCCTTTCACGACGGGAGGACATCCCAAAGCATTAAAGCAGTGTCCCACAATCTAGCAATGGAGGCGGGACCGATTTTATTTGGGTCATTTTCAGCGTGGGGCTTGAACCCACAACGCTTCTGGGTCAGAAAGCAAGAGTGAGCCTGACTGAGCCAAGCTGACACGTGAACTTGTTATAGAAATGTCAACTTCTCTTCTTCCCTGCATCCATTACCTCCCCCCACCCCCACCCTTCATCACCACCACCACCGTCTCCACTGACTACTGCAGAATTACTTTGCTAATAGGTTGAGGCACAAAGCACAGAGATGATCTTGTGTTTATCGAGCCGGGCTGCCCTTGTTCTTTCTCCATCGGAAGACACCTTCGTCCATTGCAAGCTCTATAGAAGCGCCTCAGAGGCTGGCATATGTTTTATGCTGACTTGACAACAGAATCGACCGTTATGGCCAGTGTTTCACGTAGGGTGGTTCTCCGCAGGACTGCGCTGTGAGGATGCGTTGGGCCAGGTTTTACACGAGTTTCAGTCCCGTCTCGGGCTGTTGAGCACTGCTGTTTTGAGCAGATGTTTAGGGAATGTGTGTGTGTGTGTGTGTGTTTGTGAAAAAAAGGAGGCTTTATTGTTGGGGAAGGAGAGAATTATACATTGTGGGAGGAATGTCAGCCAAAGGTGCCCTTCAAAGTAACTGTGTTGTCAGCTTACGATGATGAGAATTCATAACAATAACAATCTGCGTTCGATACAGCACCTTATCATGTCTTCGAGATGTCTCTTCACGGAATGTAGAGTCGAATGGATTGACTCGCATTTTTTGTGGGAGAAACGCAGCAGCCAATTGCATCCAGCGGTGGCCCACAGACAGTCATGGATTGAGTGACCGAATCATTAGTTTAATAAGTTGTGATTATTGAAAAGATAATCGCACTCGCCATTCACACAGCGCCTTATCATGTCTTCAAGACATCTAAAAGTGCTTCGCAGGATGTACTGTAAGATAAATTCACCAGTTATTTGTATTTATTGTGTATTCCATACATATTAACACTTTAACACTGAAAGCCGATCGGTCTCAAAGCGTAGTGTATGTTGCAAGCCAACCCGGCAGCCGTTTTGTGCTCCGACTTGTCCCACAAAGTAGTGGTGAGGTGAGTGATAACCTTTTTTTGTTGAGATCGGTGGGGATGGGGGTGGCGGGCAAGATTGTCTTCTAGGATCCAGTAGAAAAAAGGAACTCCCTTGTCTCTTTGAACAACTAAGAGCAACAACATGCATTTACTGAGGCTAGCTTCTCGGAACACTGCACAGTGGCAGGGCTGGAGGCCGAGCAGGGGAGAAGAGGGGCGTGATTGGGAAGCACATTCGAAGAGGTAGGACTTTAGGAGTGATTTAAAGATCGATAAAGATAGCTAGATAAAATGGTTCATCAGAGGACAAATTTCAAAATCTTCATCCTCACATTCAAACACCTTACAGTCCTTCCCTACCTCTGGGACCGGCTAACTCCGTACAAACCTGTCCACTCCTTACGCCCAGCAGGCCTGCTCTCTGCCCCCATTCTCTGGAACTCCATTCCACAGTGGCCACCCCCATCTCGCTCCTTCCCTTGCCCCTATCTCAAGACCTTTCTCTTCAACCGTGCCTTATTCACCCTCCTACTCCCACCTTCCCTCCACCTCTCCTGATCCCAACCTCCAGCTCGGGTGCAAAACTGACGGTCGGCGCCTTGGGACGGCCTGCCAAGGTGTAAATGTAATTTGTTGTTGTATAAACACCTTGCACATCCTGCCTTGATTTCATTTGTGAAAAAAAACAGTCAATTCCAGTAGATGCCTGAAAACTCATCCTTGGCTTAAACTTGTCACCACCTCCCAAGACGCACCCTCAATATCTCAATATCCACATTTATTTATGTATAAATAATGCGTTATTTATGTACTGTGGTCACACACCTGACTCATTGCTCCTAAAAGCACGTCACCGAGCCCCCTTTTGTCCTTTAAAGAGACAAGTCTATCAGAAATTGACTGTATTTTATGCCCTGTCAGCGCACTGATGATCCTTAGCAATCTCGTCTCCCAACTCCAAAATGATTTGTTTTTGTTGCGAGTAAGCATCTGAGCCACTTTGGGTCGATTATTTTATCAAACGCGACTCTTGCTGAATAAACGGGTTCCTTATTCAATTACAAGTGTTGGACAGGTCCAGAAAGCTGACTGGCTTTCTGTACTTCTGTCCCTGACTGGTTTCTGCTGCCAGCCCCCCTCTCTTCTCCCTCCTCCTCCTCCTCCTCACCCCTTCCCACACCAATACTAAACAGTGTCAGCTCAAGACGTCTTAAAGGTCAAAGCTATGAGCTTAACCATTTACGTTCTGGTCTCCAGAGACATAAAGACAGCTGGCTCTTATGGAATGAGGAACAATAAATATGAACCATAAGCCTTGCATTTGATGTAGCGCCTTATTAGGTCGTCAAAGAGCTTCACAGAATATACTACCGAGCGAATCAACTGTGTATTTTATGGGTAAAAAATGGCAACCAATTGCGCACAGCAGTGTCCCATAAACAGCAGTGAAGTGAATGAACTTGACCCCCACTCCCACCACCCCCACAACACAGCATTGGAGCGTCAGCTTAGATTGTGTGATACCAAGTCCTGACTAGAGAATGAACCCACTGCTCATCAAATGCAGAATCACTACACTTCAGACTACATCCTGTGAAGCACTTTGAAGCATATGGGCAACATGATATATCGAATGCAACTGATTAACACTTATTTTGGGGTGATATCCCTTACGGAATAATATCCTAAACCACCAGATGGCAGTGCATGCCTCGGGTAAGTAGTTTCCTCCATTCCAAACCCCAGGGACGGACATTTTTTGAAAAAAAATTGTGCCGGGTAAATTTTAGTCTGTTGGTTGATTTTTTTTTTTTTTTTTCGTTTCAATTGCTGGTCCTTTGAGGAGAGGGAGAGGAGGGCAGGTGGGGGATGGGGAAGTGAGGGTTAGGGCTCTGTTACTATTCATCCAATCTACCTCTCCGATCTAATCTGCCTACCCCCACACTCAACCACCTCCATTCGGCTGACTCCAGTCTCCTGTTTGTCCCTCGTCCCCTCCTCTATCGCTGTCCATGCCTTCAGCCACTATGCCCCAAAACTCTGGAATTCTCTCCCTCAATTCCTCCGCCTTGCCCCTTCCCTCCTTACTTTCAAATCCCACCTAAGGACCTTCCTTTTTGATTGTGCTTACGGTCACCTCACCGCTCCCTCTCCCTTAGCTCGGTATCAGTCCTCTCCACTGTCAATTGCCCTAGGGGTGCTACCCTTTGTGGGTAGGCGCTATCTAAATGCAAATTGTTAACGAAATGCTCTGAGTCCTCAAGGTTTAGGGTTTACACCGATCTTAATACCACAAATCTTACCCCAGAATAATAATAGTAGTAATCCTTGCATTTAATATAAGCGCTTTTCACATCTTCTAGACGTCTCAAAGCACTTCTCAGGATATACCATAAAGTGAATTGACTATATTTGTGGGCGAAACGCAGTAGCCAATTGCATACCGCAGTGTCCCCACAAACAGTCGTGGATTGATCGACCAAATTATTCTTGAATTTTTTGAGGGATTATTATCAGCCGTGTGGAGTAAGGAAACTTGCCCAAGGTTTTGCTCTGAGCCTGTTGGGAGCTGAACCCAGGTCTCTCACTTGTAAGACGAGTGCTCCCATTAAGTTATGGGACTCTATAATAAAGGTGGAATATGAACATGAGAACATAAGAAATGTTAGACAATAAAAGTCTACATTTCATCTTGTTTGGCTTCTCCCTTCCTGGCAGTCGCATGCACATATATCCTGAACTACCTATTTACTATATCCCATAATGTTATTTCCTAATATAAAACCATCTAATCTGTGTTTGAAAGAATCAACACTTTCTGCTTCAACCATCTCCCCAGGGAGCCTGTTTCACAGGTTCACTATTTGCTCACTGAAATAGCGTTTGCGTAGATTTGGTCTGAATTTACCTCCCACACAGGTCGTGTCCTCTGGTTTTACTATTCTGGCCAAGTTGAAACAGCCTATCATGGTCTATATTGTCTACCCTGTTTAGAATCTTAAAGACAGCAATCATGTTGCCTCTCAATCTTTTTTCCAGCAAGAACAGCAAGAACTTAGTTGCTCCTCGTAGTCTAGTCCTTCCATTCCCGCAATCTTTTTGGTTGCCTTCCTCTGTATCTTCTCAATTTTCCTAATACTGTATCCTTTTTGTACTGCGGTGGTCAGAATTATACAGAGAACTCTTAAGTATGGTCTCACCAATGATTTATACAGTGGCAGGATTACCCCAATATTTCAGGTTGCTATTGATCTTTTGATACATCCCAACATCTGGTTTGCTTTACTCACAGTCACAGAGCATTGTTGGGAGAGCTTCAATTTATTGTCAATCAGGCCCCACAAGGGGATATCTCTAATAATAAGGAGAATCTTTACATTTGACATAGCGCCTTATTTCGTCATTGAGATGCCTCAAAGCGCTTTACAGAATCTACTGGTCCTCGAAAAACTGCTCTGGTCAAGACCACAAATTACATCCTGTCCATCTGTCTATCCTCTGCCTCCTCGTCCTCCTCGACCTTTCTGCCACGATGACACCCAACTCTATCTCGCTGCCTCCACCCTCGATTCCAGGACCGCTGACATCCTGACAGACTGCCTGTCAGACAACAAGGCCCGGATGAGACAACTTTCTACAGCTGAACATCAGCAGACCAAGGCTGTCCTGATTGGCTCACGCCAGCGCCTCCACACCTCAGGCACTGGCAGTGTCATCATTCAGGGAAGAAACACTCCACCTGACCAAGCCAGTCAGGAACCTGGGTGTCTTGTTTGACCCTGAACTGTCTTTTCTCCCCCATATCCATGCCATGACCAGCACTACCTTCCACCACATCTGCAACATTGCTGACTCTATCACTGCCTCACCCCTCAGGCAGCAACAACAAACAACCAAATTACATTTATAGAGAGCCTTTCATGTCGGGAGGACGTTTCAAGGCAGAAACCCTCACACACGCATTTTTCACCTCAAAGCTCAACTACGGTAACTCCCTCCTTGTTGGCTTCCCCAACTCTTCCCTCCACAAACTGCAGATCATTCAAAATTCTGCTGCTTGTGTCCTCTCCTGCACCAGGCTTCCGTGACCCCCACCTTCCGAGGGCCCCACCCTCGCCCGACTCCACTGGCTCCCCATCCCTCAGAGGATAGGATTCAAGATCTTGGTCCACTCAACCAGTCTGCTCCCTCTGATCAGCAGGCTCCAGCTTGCTCCATCTCTCCCACCTGACTCGGGCTTTCAGCTCTCTGCTCCCATGCTTTGGAACTCCATCCCTCAATCCCTTCGCCTTGCTCCCTTCCTTGCCTCCTTCAAGGCAGATCTCAACACCCTCCTTTTCAACTGTGCCTTCAACCATCCTCCTACCCCTCTGCCCTCACTCATCTCATGCTCCCCCCACATGCTCGGGTCATGGCCCCAGACTGTTCAGCGCCTTGGGACATCCTCCGGATGTAATTTTGTTGTTGATGTTGTACTGTGAAGTTGATTGACTGCATTTTGTGTGTGAAACATTGCAGCACAATTGCTCTCAGTAGTGTCCCACAAGTAGCCATGGAGTGAGTAACCAGTATTATATAAAGGATTGTTGGCCAAAAAAACAGGAAAGAGAAATGCCCTTCTCTTTAAGAATATTGCTGTGGGATCTTTAACGTCCACCTGAACAGGCTGAATAGGTTTAACTTCTCATTTGAAGGATGGCACCTCCAGCAATGGAATTCCTCCCCAGTACCACATTGGAACGTCATCTTAGTCTATGTGATTCCAAGTCTCGACTTGAGGCTTGAACGTTCTACGTTCTTGCTCAGAGGTGGAAGCGCTAACACTGAATCATCTCCTCAATGCTTTTCCCCAGCAACAGCCCTGATAAGCACAAACTCACACCAAATGAAACAGCTGTGATTCAGCTCATTTGAGCCAAGGGGTGGTTGTGTTTAGCTATGGATTTGGTAACTCCAATCAATTTGTTTTTACAAATCTCTCTCTCCCTCTTGTGAACTCGCCAATTGATATTATGCAATGCAAATTACAACACGATACATATTTGCATTTATATAGCATCCATCACATCAGGAAGACATCGCAGGACACTGTTCAGTTAACCATTTGGTCTGAGCTGGGGATAGGAGCCAGGAGGGAGGGGGAAAGATTGCTGAAGGTCAATGAGGAAGGTCTTGGGATTACCTAACTGAGTAGTCCGATTCCTGCCCCCAGTGACAGGTCTGCCCTTCCAGGTCCTACTGATCATAGAATGATAGAATTTTACAGCACAAAAGGTGGCCATTCGACCCATTGTGTCTGTGCTGGCTCTTTGAAAAGAGCTATTCAAAGCCAATCCCACTCCCCAGCTCTCTCCCCATAACCCCGCAAGCTCGTCCTTGATGAGACAGGCTGGGCTGTGTTGACATCAGCAGTGCTCTGGAATACTGTGGACCTGTCTGGATCAGGAACTGGACTAGAGACTATCAGGGTAGACTGGCTTGATTCTGACTTTCCGTTGCCAAATATGTGACCTTGGAGTCAGTTCAGTGCTTAGCTCCTTGAAGAAGGTGAGGCAAGAGGTGAGGTGTAAGGACTCCAAGGTGAATTCCAGTGAGCAGGGAGTAGGAAAGTTGAAAACATGAGCTAGGATAGTGGGGTGGTGGGTGTACAGGCCATTGAGCTGAAGGAGAGAGCCGATTGGTTTGAGGACGTTTCACAGATAGAGTGTGTAATAGAAGACCAACACTGCATTGGAGGGATTTAAAGGTAACACCATTACCTATGGGTTTCAAACAATAATAATAAATATTATAATAGCTCAGTGTTTAGAGCACTCGCTTTGCAAGCGAGAGAAACTGGGTTTGATTCCCGGCAGTGCGAAATGTTGGGCAAGTTGCCTTATTCCACACACCTTTGTTTACCTCAAGGTAAGTAGGGACCCGATTGATGGATCGCTTTTCTGGGGGTAATAATTCCTTAAAAAAAAATTGGCCACTCAATCCATGACTGTTTGTGCGACACTGCTGTGCGCCGTTGGCTGGCACATACCGCCACAAAATATACCATCAATTCACCCTATATTATAATCTGTTCAAGGCTTTGAGACGTCTCGAAGACATGATAAGGCATTGTATCAAATGCGAGTATTATTATTATCAAGCTCATTATAATGAGCGCTTCACAGGATTTGCTCTCAAGACTGTACTTTCATACATTGAATTAGCAATTTTATTTGGGGTACTGCTGGCCAGAACATCAGGAGAGAGAAACTTCCTTCTGTTTTCAACGAGCGCTGTGGATCTTTAACATCCACCTGAATAGGCAGATGGGATCTTGGTTTAATACCTCTCCAAAAACACTGCATTGAGGCATCAGCCTAGACTAACGTTGAAAAGGAACCCGATTGCAAAGGGTTAGTGCGTTCACCTTACAAGCAAGAGGCAAGTTTCCTTCCTCCATACCTCTCTGTTTATCTAGTAGTAAGTAGTAATTGTTAGTGGATTGGTGGATCACTTTCTGGATCTAATAATTCCTTCAAAATAGTAAATAAGTAAAATAATGATAATGATAATTTGGTCACTCAATCCATGTCAAAATACACAGTCAATCCACTTCGCAGTATATTCTGTGAAATGCTTTGAGATGTCCTGAAAGCATGATAAGGCGTGATATCAAAATGCAAGGATTGTTATTATATGTGAAGTGCTTTGAGATGTCTCGACAATGTGATAAGCCACAATATCAATGCAAGAATTATTAGCGTTAATCAATCAGTCAATCAATCAAAACTTACATTTATATAGCGCCTTTCACGTCGAGAGGACGTCCCAAGGCGCTGTACAGTTGGATAGGGACAAGAGCAGGGGGGGAACGGGTCAGGGCAGAATGAAGGAGAGTAGGAGAATTGACTATATTTCTGCAAAACGCAGCAGCCAAATTGTGCACATTATTATCCGAAAGAACTGCATTGGAGCATCAGCTTAGACGGTGAGGTCAAATCAAAAAAACCGAACAATGTAAGTAAAATTGTTCACTTGGGGGTGTTACATTAGCAAGCCAGGCTGACAACTAAACTAGAGTGAAGAAAGTATAACCCTGTGATGTGCGAATCCTCCCACGGCCGGGGAAAGTGAAAAATCCTATTAAATTCTTGCAAGAAAAGATTCCAAATCAATTCAGTGCCAAGGGCAATCGAAACCGGGTCAAGCACTCTGCCTGCTCTCAAACTGGAAACATAAAACACGAAATAATAGAAGTTGTCAGCACACTGGGAGATCGCATTGTGCCTCTGCCTAAGTGCGCCTTTTCTCTCCCTTCCTCCAATCCTGCTTCCTTCCCTTCATTCTTCCTTCTCTGCCTCCATTCCTCCCTCCTTCTCTCTATTCCTTATTGCTAAGTATCCATACAATATTCTGTTATTATTATTTAGTCTATTATTAATATGGTATGTTTTAAAATAAGTAAATTAAAAAAATTGTTGGATTTTTGGCAACTCGCCTAACAAAGGTTTTACTGTACAAGATTTATTATTATCCACAGCGTGAAGCACTTTGAGATGTCCTTCTGATATGAAAGGTGTTGCATAAATATACATTGTTGTGGGGTGCTATTTGCTGCACAAGGTTATCACGTCTGAGACCCATGGAAATATTTTAATAGAAATTGGATTTGTTGTACAGAAAACTCCTGATAACTTGACCCAGGCTTAGCTTGTCATCATCACTTAAATATAATGTCAATATTCTCTCTGCATTTATTTATGCATTGATATGTGTGCCCAACTCCTGATAACCCGTGAATATAGTGGTTAGAGTGCTCGCAATCAACAGGACCCGTGTTCTATTCCCAGTCGGAAGTAAACCTTTGGCAAGTTTTCTTATGCTACACGTAAGAAAACAAAACACAAAATATATATAAAATGTAAGGTTTATTATTACTATCGACCACGCCTGTGGTCACCTACCTACCCCCCACCCTCGCTATCCTCCACCCCTCATGATCCAAACTCCCAGCTTGTGCCCAGTGCCCTGACTCCTACACCTTGAGATGTCCTCCCGACGTGAAAGGCTCAATTCAAGTGTCATTTGGTGTGGTTGTTGCTGCTGTTTTTGCCTCCAATGCAGAGAAGACCACTGATGGACACCGTATCACTTTACACTGTGGACTTTATTTAAATACCAGTCAGGGGGAGTGGGTTACAGGTGACTAGGAGATGTCTAGCAGTGACAGGAGACTTGGAAGGGAGCGGGAATGGGTGGAGGTGAGTGGGAGGGAAAGGAGTGAGTGGGGAGGGGAGGGAGGGAGAGAGGGAGAGAGAGAGAGAAGGGAAGTGGGAGGAGGGGGGGAGGGAGCGATGGAGGCAGGGAAGGAGGGAAAGATGGAGGGAGCAAAGGAGGCAGTTAGGGAGGGAGAGGGAGCGGGTGAGGAAGAGAGAGAAAGGTGGGAGGGGAGTGAGGGTTGGAGGGAGGGAGCCAGGGAGGGAGGGAGGGAGGGAGGGAGGGAGGGAGGGAGGGAGGGAGGGAGGGAGGAGGGGAGGGATGGGGGGGGGTGGGGTTTAATTGCTCAAGTACACGCCACGCGTTTACGTTGTTTGATACAGAAAGGGTTTGAGGAACATGCACCGTCCGTGGAGAGCTATGCTGCGTAGTCGGCCAATTGCTTGTTGCATTGACCGCGTGGCTCGACGTCGGACGCCTAGGACGGGTCCTGCTGCTTCTTCTTCTGGAATTTTCTGAACTGGGACTGTATGGCGACGGCGGCCTTCTCTGTCTCTGGGGCGTCCAGGTCGATATCAAACTCCTCCCCTTCGCCCTTGGAGGCCACAGCTATGTCTGCAACATGTAAATAACGTGATCAGAATCGGCGCTGCACACAGTCACTACACCTCACGGCACACCCTGCCAATCACCACCGCACACTAGACGCTAACGCCCTACCTTCAATCCACACAGCTCACAGTCACAACATCTCACAGTCTATCCTGTCGATCATCAGCACACACACAGTCACTACACCTTACTATCATTCACTGCCACACACACACACACACACATACTATAAGGCACCTTACAGTATAAACTTTCAGACATCCTCCTCACGTGATAAAACGCTATTTCGAAATCTAAGGGTCTTTATCAGTCACCTCTTGACAATAATAATAATAATCCTTGCATTTGATATAGCACTTTCTCACGTCTTCCAAGCGTTTCACAGAATATACCGTAAAGTGAATTGACTGTATATTAGTGGGTGAAACGCGGCAGCCAATTGCTCACAGCAGTGTCCCACAAGCAGGCGTGGATTGAAATGACCTTTTTTAGGGATTAATATTAGATGCGTGGAGTAAGGAAATTTGCCCAAAGTTTCGCCCTGGTCTGCCTGGATTCGAACACAGGTCTCACGTTTAGTAAGGCAAGTGCTCTAACCACAGAGCTACAGGATAAACGACTCTGGATTAACTTGAGCTCTTTTCCCTTGGTGCGATGAGATTTTAGGAGCTAACTGTATCAATAAGCCTCGCAGGGTTTTACTGTGACTGTCTATTTCACAGGTGAACACGGCAGGTAGTTTGTGCACAGCGACTTCCCACAAACAGCCACAGAAATGAACGATCGATTGTATTCTGGGAGAGGGGTGGGTGGGTGAGATTGCCGGCCAGGAAACAGGAGAGCGAAACGCTCTTTTCTTTCCGTATAGCGCTGCCAAGTTCTTGGTTATCATCAACCCCTGGCACCGCTGACAATATGGTGCTCACCCCCAAACCCATCCCCAAAACACGCAGTCACTACACTTGAGAGAAATTAACCCTTTGGGGGCACTTTGAAACAGCATACACTGTTACCCAATGCAGGGAATTTCCAGAAGGATTCTATATTGGAACGTAACCAACCGTGTCTCAACCCAGTTTTTAACGGGGAACTGACTGACGGCACAAAGCTGTCTATAATTTACCACCAATTAGCCTCAAATTGGTTATTTCTGTCAGAGAAATTGGAAGAAGACAGATGCTGGGAATAAAGAGTCTCACGCCAGCGCAGGTGGGAGTACTCTTCCAATATTTTTGGCTGCTGTATTTTTTTTTTCGAAGCAGAAAGACAAACGCTTTTCGGTTTAGAAATTCCACCTGGATCTAAGATTCATTGTATGAACAAAACGTTCTCAAAGCTTACATGAAACAGTGTTGTATCGATTCAGCATTCATTTTCTTCCCAAGAAGAACTTGCACTTATATAGCGGGGCAGGGCAACGGCTCAGAGTGCTTAATCATGGCGGAGTCAGACTCTGAACTGGTGGTGGTGGTGGGGGCATCTGACCATAAGCACGGTCGAAAAAGAAGGTTTTCAGGCAGGTCATGAAAAAGGGGAGAGGAGGGGGCAAGGCAGATTGATTCAGTGAGAGATGTGAGATCCAGAATTTCGGGGCATAGTGGCTGGAAGCGCAACCCCCGACGGTGGGGGAGAGGGTTCGAGGGACAAGCAGGAGGCCAGGGCCAGTCGAGTGAAGGTGCCGGGGGGCTGGATTGGGGAGTGAGGAGGTTGGAGAGGTACAGTAGTAAGGTGGCCGGGGAGTGAAGGGATTTGAACACAAGTGTGAGGATTTTGAAGTCGATTGGGAGGGAGCCAGTGGAGCCTGGCCAGCACTTGTTAGAGGTGGTGGTGCAACTTACTTTTTCTTTGAAGGAAACGCTAAAATGTCCTGTGGCTTGTAATGGTTAGCGCATTTCGCTTGCAAGTGAAGGGGACCCGGGTCCGATTTCTCGAAGAGGGTGAAAGTTCAGGCAAATATCTTTACTCCACATGCCTGTTTTCCTAGCAATAATAGGAACTCGGTTGTTAATCAATTGGTGGATTGCTTTCCGAGCATAATAATCCCTCCAACATTGTTTTTAAGATGTTGTCACTCAAACCACAACTCTTTGTGGAACACTACTGTGCACAATTGGATGTTACGTTTCGCCCATAAAACACGCAGTCACTCCACTTTACGGTTCAGCCTCCCCAGTGAAAGGCGCTCTATAAATGTAATTTTGTGGTTGTTGTATATTCTGTGAAGCGCATTGAGACGTCCGAATGACGTGATAAGGCACCATATCAAATGCAGGTATTATTATTATTATTAGAAGAAAAAAGGCTTCCAGACTCAAAATCATAATAATAACAACAACCATGAGTGAACAATTTTATTTGAGGGATTGTTGGCAAGGGCACCAGGGGGAGAGAAACTCTATTCTCTTTTCCAATAGCGCAGCAAAATGTCCACCCGAACAGGCAGCTGGGACCTGGGTTTAACGTCTCATGTGAAGGATGGCACCTCTGTGCAGCTCTCCCCCAGCGCTCCCCCAGCACAGTACTGGAGTGTCAGCTTAGACCACGTGATTCCATGTTCCCGACATAACGCTCAACCCCACAACTTCCTGACTCTGACTGAGCTAGGCTGGCGCACAAACTCATTGAAGACTGTTTCTGGGACAAAGATGAAGGGAGGGTGGGGGTTGGCGAGAAATGGGGTGGAGAGAGATTGAGGCCGCAGGAAGTAAATATCCGGTATACAGATTGAATTCTGATTGGAAAACTGCGTTTTATATCGGCTTTGGAAAGAGGGACTGACATCCTATTATGGCCTTCAAGACCATTCATGGCCTTGCCCTCCCCCCCGCTACCTCTCCGACCCCGCCATTCAGCAGCGGGATCCAGCCTGCTCCATTCCCACTGCCCGACCCGCCCTACCATCGGCGAATGGGCTTTCAGCCTCTCTGCCCCCACACTCCGGAACTTCATCCCTCCCTCGCCTCCTTCAAGGCCGGTCTCAAGAACCTCCTCTTCGACCATGCCTTCTGCCACCCTTCCAACTCTCTCCATCTCTCTCCCGGCCCTACCCTGCCCCTCTCCCTTGCTCGGGTCCAGACCTGACTGTTCAGCGCCTTGGGACGTCCTCCCGACGTGAAAGGCGCTCTATAAATGTAATTTTTATGTTGCTTTATTGATCGCCTGCTTCCAAATGCTGACTATGTGAATCCATTTTGCCATAATTGAGTAATGATTTACTTTTAGTGGAGTCCTGTAGGTCAATGGTTAGAGCACTCGGCTTACAAGAGTGAGATCTGTGTTCGAATTCAGGCAAATCAGGGCAAAACCGTGGGCAGGTTTCTTACTCCACACACATGCCTGATAATAATCCCTCCCAAAAAATTGGTCATTTTAATCCACAACTGTTTGTGGGACACTGCTGTGTGCAATTGGCTGCCGCGTTTCGCCCACTACTCAGAATTATTTCTACCCAGAAATAAACCAACATTCCTGGCGACTCGTGAAGTTATATATCACCTGGTTATACATAGGAGAGCAACAAGGATGATTCAGAGTATTGAGAGGGACCAGCTGTGAGCTGCAATTGGCTTATATCCGAGTTTCGCCCCAAAATAATTTACAGTACATTCAATTCACTTTACCGTATACTCTGTGAAGCTCTTTGAGCCACCTCGATGAGGTGATAAGGCGTTATATCAAATGCAAGGATTATTATTATTATGATTTTTAAAAATTCTTCTAACTCTGACACAGCCCCGAGACCTTATTAACCCGAAGAGAAGTTTTAATATCTCTCAAGGACCTTGGAAAGCTCCTTGGGTTGATTGAGGACAGAATCCTGGCTCCTCTCGGGAAGAGGCTGGAAGATGGGTTGATTTGGCTCAGTTTGGACGTTACGGAATTCCGGGGGGAGAAATTCCCATCCGGCTTCTGATTTGCTCTATTTACGGCTGATTTCACACTGTTTCAGAGTTTGGGGAATTGCAACTTTGAAGCCAGCTTTCCTATTAGTCTCAAGGTCATGGGTTCAAGCCTCACTTCAGGGTTTTTGAACTCGGAAGTCCCGACATGGGGGCATGAACCCACCTGAAACAGCGCAGCCCTGGTCACTGTGATATTAGGGGTGGGGGGGCAGGAAACACAGACCCTAAAATAATAAACAAAAACAGAAATGGCTGGGAACACTCGGCAGATCAGGCAGCATCTATGGAGAAAGGTAAGTGAGTCAACTGTTCTGCTCTGACGAAGGGTCATGGACCTGAAACGTTGACTCACTTTTCATTTCTCCACAGATGCTGCCTGACCTGCCTCGTGTTCCCAGCCATTTCGGTTTGAGTTTCAGATTTCCAGCATCTGCAGCATTTTAAGTTTTTGTTCCCCATAATAAAATAACAATAATCCTTGCAGCTGATTTAAAGCCTCATCGTGTTGTAGAGACGTCTCAAAACGCTTCACAGAACCGCACAGCAAACTGACTATTTTGTGGGCGAAACGTAGCAGACAATTGCGCCCAGCAGTGACCCACAAACAGTCTCAGAATTAAGTGGCGCCAAATTTTTTTTAGGTAAGGATTACTACCCCCCAGAAAGTGATCTACCAATCAACGAACAACGGGTTTCTGCTTACTGCTAGGTAACCAGAGGCGTGTGGAGTAAGGCAACCTGTCTAAGGTTTTACCCCCCACTCGGGAATCGAACCCAGGTCCTCTCGCTTGCAAGACGCGGGTGCTAACCACCACACCACAGGACTCCTGTAGATGAGATCAAATGGGCTAAAGAGTTCATCAAACTAATCTTGGGATTCCAAGACGGTTATGTGATTCTAAAAGTGGAGACAAAAAGGCTAGGATTTTAGCCATATATGAGAATGAAATGTCCTCAGGTTTTGTGGTTTAACTTCCCCTAATGGTTCTGATGACAAAACAAGTTTCAGAATATTGTGATTCACACTGAATTTACCCCCCATTTCAACCACAAAGCATGTCCTCCGGTTTTTGCTATTCCGGACAAGTTGAAACTGCCTATCTTAAAGAATCTTAAAGGCAGCAATGGCTCATCTCAAAGCGCTTAACAGTCTCCAACACGGGGAACAGAGAAGTAAGAGAGAGAGAGTGATAGTGTCAGAGCGAGGGAGAGAGAGCCAGTTAAGAGTGATAATGCCAGAAAAAGAGAGAGCCAGAATGACAGTGTCAGGGACTGTGAGAACGAGAGATAGTGTCAGAGAGAGAGAGAGACAGACAGAGGAATAGCACCAGAGACAACGTGATAGTATCAGTGAGAGAAAGAGCAATAGTATCAGCTAATAATAATCCTTGCATTTGATATAGCGCTTTTTCACGTCTTCTAGATGTCTCAAAGCGCTTCATAGAATATACTGCAAAGTGAGTTGACTGTATATTTGTGGATGAAACGCGGCAGCCAATTGCGCACAGCAGCGTCCCCACAAACAGTCGTGGATCGAAATGACAAATTTTATTATTGTGTTTTTTTTGTACGGATTATTATTAGGCATTGTGGGGTAAGGAAACTTGCCAAAGGTTTCACCCTGACCAACCTGGATTTGAACATAGGTCTCATGCTTGTAAGGCGAGTGCTCTAATCACTGAGCTACAAGATTCCACAGATGGACAGATAAGACAGACAGACAAATTGATGGTGTCATAGAAAGAGAGACAGATAGAGTGACAGAGGAATAGTGCAACAGAGAGAGAGATGGAAACAGAGGGAGGAACAGTATCAGAGAGAAACTGAGATAGAAAGAGTGATAGACAACCTCATACACACAAACAGACAGGCAGAAAGTGATAATGTCAGAGAGACAAAGGAATAGCATCAAAGAGAGGGAGAGAGAGAGAGGGATGGAAACAGAGAGAGAAATAGTGTCAGAAAGAGCGAGAAAGACAGAGAGAAAGAGACAGTAATACAGTGTCAAAGGTTGGGATAAAGAGACAGAAACACTGAGAATGTCAGAGAGGTGGAAAGTGAGAGTGTAGCAAAGAGAGGGATATTATCAGGGAAGAGAGCATCAGAGGGAGAAAGAGAAGAGGACGGATGGACTGAATAGCCTCCTCCTACATCAAAGCAGCTGTGAGAAACACATCACTGCGTGTGTAAATATTCAGTCTCTAATGTCTGCAGCATCACTGGCTGACGTGACACTGTTTCCTTTCTCTGCTCTTTACATAAGCAGTATTTTCCGCCTGGTATCTTGCTTGCAAATGCAATACGATAGCTTGGCTCGGAGAAATAAAGCCAGGTTGATTTCACAGCCTAATAAGGTAAAACCCTGCCCCACAGCCCTGCATTTTCCCAACTCTCGAGAGATCTTCACGAGTGAGAAGTTAGATCGCAGGGTGGGCTTGTGAACTTTTAAGAGAGAACAGCTGGAATAAATTCTTTGGAGGGAGGGAAGGGGGGCAGGGAAGGCAGGCGGCAAAAGAACGATTTATAATATATAATAATAATAATAATCCTTGCTTTTGATATAGCGCCTTAAGATGCGATAAGGCACTGCATCGAATGCAACAACAACAAAATTACATTTGTATGGCGCCTTTCACGTCGGGGAGGAACTACTCAAGAATGCAAGAATCGTTAATATTTTTCTCATGTCGTCAAGACGTCTCAAAGCGCTTCACGGGGTATACTGTAAAGTGTCTTTGTGGACGAAACGCGGCAGCCAATTGTGCACCGCAGTGTCCTACAAACGGTCGTGGATGAGTGACCAAATCATAAATTTTTTTGAGTGGTTATTACTCTCCTGGTAAGCGATCTGCCAATCGATTAACAACCGGGTTCCTATTTACTGCAAGGTAAACAGAGACGTGTGGAGTAAGGAAACTTGCCTAAAGATTCGCCCCGCCTGGGAATCGAACCCGGTCTTCTCGCTTGCGAGGTGAGCACGCTAACCGCTACAGTCACTGGGAGCTGGGGAATCCTCCCATTCAGCTCCTGTTAACCCTGCAAGCCAAACCCCTAACAGGTAGGGTGGTCCTAGCTGGACAAGGAGTGGGAAAGCTTATCAGACAGAAATATCAATGGCAAGCTGTACGATATTAGCTGGTTAGACTCCAGCTGTTACACCAACCCACACTCTGAGGTCCGTATTCCTTGACTATGATAATAATAATAATCCTTACGTTTGATATAGCGCCTCATCATGCTTTCGGGACACCTCAAAGAGCTTCACAGAATATACTGTAAAGTGAATGGACTGGGTATTTTGTGGGTGAAACGCGGCAGCCAATTGCACACAGTAGTGTGCCACAAACAGTTGTGGATTAAAATGACCAAATTGTTATTATTCCTTTTAATTTTTAAGGGATTATTACCCCTGGAAAAGCAATCCGCCAATTGACGAACAATCGACTGACATCTTACTGTTAGGTAAACAGAGACGTGTGGAGTATGGAAATTTGCTCAACGTCTCGCCTGTCCGGGAATCAAACCCAAGGCCTCCCTCTTGTGAGACGAGTGCTCTGACCACCAAGCTACAGGAGGACAGAGTTCCAGATTTCCACTGCCCTTTGTGTGAAACATCGCTTCCTGATTTCACTCCCAAATGGCCCAGCTCTAATTTTAAGATGACAACCCTTGTTCTCGATTCCTCCACCACAGGAAATAGTTTTTCCTGCAGCTACCAGACTGAATCCCTTTATCCTTTTAAATAGCCTAATCAGATCGAGCCTCAGCTCTGTAAACTCAAGAGAAAGCATGCCAAGTTCGCCCAAACTGTCCTCGTAATTTAACCCTTTAGACCCTGGTATTATTCTGGTATATCGGGGCCAATATATCTTTCAATACGGAGCAGCATTGCAGCCCCTCCCAACCCACACATTCTGCCACAGAGGCAAGAGCGCTACTGACTGAACCAAGCTCATATGTAGTCACATGCATCAATCAGCAAAATATTTACTTACCTTTCCCCCCAGATGCCTTTTCCTTTCCGCATTTTGCTCCCGTGTTTTTTCTCTATTTTGTTTCCAACAGAAAAAGATAAAGATCGAGTTGTTAATTAAACACATTTCTGCTTTGCACCTCCCCCCTTCCCCCCCCACCCACCCACACACAGCCACCCCCCACCCCACCAACATACAGACACTCACACCAGCGTTCAGAAGATAGGAGAGATCACCCAGCAGTTTGATTTGAACCTTGTTGTATCTGATGAACCTTCTGAATTTTTGTAATCGCAGAAATCAAGAGCGCTGAAGGGAGACCATTCAGCCCATCAATTCTGCCATTTATTCAATCACTCTGTCCTGCTCTGTCCCCACATCCCTCAAACCTCTATCCTTCATCAATCTGTCTATCTCCGTTCTGGAGCTTTGCAGGTCTGCAGTATCCCAGGGCTCTGCTACTGACAGTCTGGCTCATCCGAAGGGCAGACCAATCACTGGGGGCAAGAAATCCTCCCACGCCTGTTAACCCCGCAATCCAAAGCTTTACCGTGTTGCGTGATCCTAGCTTGACAAGCAATGGTTAATCTACCTGGACAGCGATGTGAATGACAAGCGCTGTGATTTTACCTGGTTAGTCTCTAGCAGTTAAACTGGTGCACAATCTGGGGTCCCCAAGCCTTGGCTCTTGCCAAAGTGAGCCTAATACTTTCTGTAATTAGGTAAACAGGATGTCGCCAACCAGGGACAGAGAGAGAGAGAGAGAGAGAGAGCGCATTCCATTCCAACAATCTGGGATTTCCATGTGTAGGCGGGATGTAAACCATTCTCACTTTGATGTGGGACAAGGTGATGGGCTTCCGTGTGGGTCAGACACCTGGCTGACCGAACAAAAAAGGTTTACACACTCGTGAATGTGAGCAGTGGTACGTTTCAAAAACTGTGCAGAGTAACTCCCTGCGCCTCTGCCTTGTTGCCTGGGCCTAATTTAAATTATAATTAGCCCGAGTGCTTGTCCTTTGTCTGTGCTGCACATCACTGCACGTGAGAACCTCCGAGGGAATTCAGACCAATTAACCTGAGCTGAGGCACGACAGATGGATTGTG
Source organism: Hydrolagus colliei (assembly GCA_035084275.1). Lineage (NCBI taxonomy): Eukaryota > Metazoa > Chordata > Chondrichthyes > Chimaeriformes > Chimaeridae > Hydrolagus > Hydrolagus colliei. The sequence goes on along the minus strand of CM068745.1, from coordinate 80,821,752 downwards.
GCTTGGACCAATGGAAAGTTACAGAGAGACTGATTGGGAGACAGACTGCAAGGAGATCTCCACCAGGATAACACACAAAGCATCTGGGCGCCGATTAGAAACCTAGAATGATGCAATGCAGAAGGAGACCAAAGCTCTAAAGGGTCCAGTGGTCCGAACTGGTCAAGCAGTCGATAATCTTGGCTGGATAGCGCTATCAATGACAGGTTATGTGGTTTTAGCTGGTGAGCCCAGCAGTTAGACAAGCGCACACTCAGGGGTCCCCAAGCCTTGGCTCTTGCCAACCTGTGCCTAATACTTTCCGGAATTAGGTATTCCGATACCTGGATGCGTCATCTCCAGGCAGAGAGAGAGCGCACTCCATTCCAAAAATCCATTCAGCCCATCATGCCTGTGCCAACTAGTCCCACTCCTGCCCCATACCCTTGCAAATGTTTCCTTTACAGGCATGCATCCAATTGCCTTTTGAAAGCTACTATTGAATCTGCTTCCACCACTCTTTCAGACAGTGCATTCCAGATCATAACTCACTGAGTAAAAAATTAAATGTCTCATCGTCTCCCCTCTGGTTCTTTCGCCAATTATCTTAAATACCAACCAGTTACATGATCAACCTGACCTACCTGGATTCGAAACATAGGTCTCACACTTGTAAGGCGAGTGCTGTAATCACTGAGCTCCATCAATGACATGGTAAGGCCCCTCTCCCCAATGTTATATTGGAGTGTCATGTTAGACTAGATGATTCCAAGTTCCGACAAAGTTGGCTTGAAACCACAATAATAATCCTTGCATTTTATATGGTGCCTTAATAGATCTTCGGGGGTGTCTCAAAGTGCTTCACAGAATATAATGTAAAGTCAATCGACTGTATGTTTAGTGGGTGAAAAGCAACAGTCAACTGCGCACATCAATATCCCACAAACAGTAATGGATTGAGTGACTAAGTTATTATTATTTTTAAGGGATTATTACCGCCGGAAAAAGCAATCTATCAATCGACTAAAGACCAAGTTCTGGTTTACTGCTAGATAAACAGAGGCGTGTAGAGTAAGAAAACTTGTCCAATGTTTGTTTGGCCATGCTGGGAATTGAACTTAGGTTGTCTCCGCAACATCGCTAGACTCCGCCATTATCTCACCCCTCAGGTTGCTGAAACCCTTGTCCACATAATCGTAACATCAAGGCTCGACTATGGGAACTTCTTCCTTTTCGGCCTTCCTGGCTCTTCGCTTCACAAGCTGCAGATCATCCAAAACACTGCAACTTGTGTTCTCTCCCGCACTAGACTTCGTGACCCATCACTCCCACCCTTGCCCGGCTCCATTGGCTTCCCAGCACCCAGAGGATCAAATTCAAGATCCTTGTCTTCACTTTCAAAGTCATTCACAACCTTGCCCTCTCCTACTTCTCTGACCTGCTGTCTCCCCATCAACCTGTCCGCACCCTCCGTTTAGCGGGATCTGGTCTGCTCCATATCCCCCATCCTACCACTGGTGGACAGGCTTTCAGCCTCTCTGCCCCCACACTCTGGAAGTCCATCCCACAATCCCTTCACCTCGCTTCCTCCCTTGCTTCCTTCAAGGCCGGTCTCAAGACCCTCCTCTTCGATCGTGCCTTCTGCTGTCCTCCCAACTCTCTCCCTCCCTTCCTGACTTTCTCCATCTCCTGCCACCTCCCCCTTGCTCGGGTCTCGACCTGAATGTTCAGTGCCCTGGGACATCCTCCCAATGTGAAAGGCACTCTGGAAATGTAATGTTGTTGATGTAGTTGTTGTCTCGCTTGAGAGGCCCGTGCTCTAACCAATACACTACAGGACTTTTTCTTCTGACTCGAGAGATGAGTGCCACCGACTGAGCCAGCTGACACACAGTAATATTCCATGAAGTGCTTTGAGGAAGCCTCCTGTCGTGAAAGACACTGCATCAAATGCACGGATGGTTATTTATTGGATTCCCTATTTGACAGAGTAGCTAGCATCACCCCCACCATCCTCCCCGCCACCCATCCTCCCCGGAGAGCACTGACACCACTTCTCTGGTTACAAAGCTGCTCTAGTTCCCTTTCACAGCAGCACATTGCATCAATTAAATGGATGCAATGCAATAGGGATTTTAATGAAATTAACAGGCAATCAACAGGATGGATACAGGGTTGGAATAAGTGACCATTGATCCATTAGTCACGTACCTTCCTCACATTTTTAATTGAGTTCTAATATCATCTACGCTAACAACTGAGCCCTCTCCACCACCAGGCCACCCCCACCACACACACACACACACACACAAGATCAATCAACATCCCCCAACCCAGTTCTATATTTCTATCTCTCACTAACTACAACGCTAGATGTGACCATGCATTTATAGAACATCTTTCACACCCTGCCCACACACAAGACCTTTCACGCCTGTATGTAACAATAATAATTGGAATTATTATTATTATTATTATTACATTTGATATCACGTTGTTGAAATGTTTTCAAGTGCTTCACGGAATATACTGTACTGTAAAGTAGATTAACTGTGTCTGTTGTTGGGGGAAAACCTTGCATTCAATTGCGCAAGGCAGCGTCCCACAAACAATCGTGGTTTGAGTGGCTGAAGTATTCTTAGAATTTTATTTGAAAAGATTATCATCCCTGGAAAGTGACCTGCAAATCGAACTAACAACCTACTTATTTTAGTTATTTATTTACTTATTTAAGGGTTCCTACTTATTGCTAGGTAAACAGAGGCATGTGGTGTAAGAAAATTTGGCTCAGATTTCGCTCTGCCCAGGAATGAAACCCAGTTGCTCTCGCTTGCGAGGCACATGAGCCACTGAGCTACAGGACACGCTTACAGAGGACATTTCACAACCTGTCCATATAACAGTATAATACGTTTTTCACACTATGTCCATATATAACACCATATTTCACACCATGTGGGTTGGTAGCATTTTTCCCACTGTGTCCATGTATAACACCTTCCAGATCCTATATGTGCAGAAGGATTTATGCATCTGAAGGCCTTTCAGGGAGGATAACAGGGATTTGGGGCCATTTCAGCTCCACCCTTCACTGGCTTTGAAATCGAGGGGACCCGGGTTCATTTCCTTACTCCACATGCCTCTGTTTACCTAACAGTTATTGTTAGTTGATTGGCAGATCTCTTTTCTGGGGGTAATAATCCTTATCCTAAAAGCAAATCAAATACAGTAATAATAATTGGCTGCCGCGGTTCGCCCACAGAATATACAGTTAATTCACTTTACAGTATATTCTGTGATGCGCTATGAGAGGTTTCAAATAACAGGGTAACATTTTTAAAGCGCCTTTCACATCGGGAGGACGTGATAAGGCGCTTATCAAAAGCAAGGATTATTATTATTATTAATTGAAATCAAAGTCTACAAGTGTGAATGTTAATAATAATAATCCTTGCATTTGAAATAGTGTTTTCTAGACTTCTCAAAGTGCTTCACAGAATATACTTTAAAGTGAATTGACTGTATATTTATGGGTGAAACCCGGTGGCCAATTGTACACAGCAGTGTCCCAAGTAGATTAAAGTGACTAATTTATTACTTCTTTTCTTGAGGGATGATCAGGTGTGTGGAGTAAGGAAACTTGCCCAAGGTTTTGCCCCACCTGGAATTGAACCCAGGGGTCTCTCATTTGCAGGGCGAGTGCTCTAACCACTGAGCTACACTACTCCACAATGTTAATTGGACTCCATGTTGACGTTAATGCTTATGTGGTTACTAGGCATCAGAGCGCACTCTCTCGTCTCCCTTCTAAGAACTATCAACGACTGCCATCTTGGAAAGAAAAGTTTATTTTATTGTTGAATTGTAGAGCTTCAGGAAACAACAACAACAAATTGTATTTACACAGCGTCGTTCATGTTGGGAAGGCGTCCCAAGGTGCTGGACGGTCATGGGTTTGCACCTGAGCTACGGGTTGGAGTCAAGAGGGATGGAGGGCAAGAGGGAGTTCGGGGTGTGGGAGTGAGAGGATGAGCAAAGGCATGAGATCAGATTGACTGAAAATGGGCTTCTTGTGACTCAAATCTAACCTGCAACTTTGTAAGTGCCCTCACATGATGTAAAAGACTGTAAGTGTAATGACTGTAAGCGTTACACACCCAGGTGGTGTGAAATATGGTGTTATATATGGACATAGTGTGAGAAACGTTGTTATATATGGACAGGGTGTGCAAGTGTACTTCCCCTGTAAGTGTGGTGTCCTGTAGCTCAGTGGTTTTAGAGCATTTGCCTCGCAACAAGAGGACCTGGGTTCTATTCCCAGGCAGAGCAAAACCTTAGGCAGATTTCCTTATGCCACACTGTTTACCTAGCAGTAAGTAGGAACTCGACTGTTAGTTGATTGTGGGGAAACGCGGCAGCCAATTTGCCCCACTAATCAACAGTTTGATTTGAGTGACCGATTGCATCTGTATCTGATTGTTGGCTAGGCTATCAGGTGAGAGAGAGAAACTCCCCTCCCATTTCGAAATCCATTTAAATTTTTAAGACTGAGGCGGACAAGTATTTTTTTTTGGATAAGTATTTGACAGGTTAGGGTTTCAAAGGATACGGGGCAAAGATGGGTAATTGGTTGAGGTACGTGATCTTATAGAATGACTGAACAGACCCGAGGTGCTAAATGGCTTGCTCCTGTTTCTATGTTTCTAATATCCATGATGTGCAGCTCCTATAGCTCAGTGGTTAGAGCACTCGCCTTACAAGCGTGAGACCTGAGTTCGAATCCAGGCAGATCAGGGAGAAACCTTGGGCAAGTTTCCTTACTCCACACACACACACACACACCTAATAATAATCCATCCCAAAAAATACACAACAATAAAAATTGGTAATTTACTTCCATGACTGTTTGTGAGGACGCTGCTGTGCGCAATTGGTTGCGTGTTTCGCCTACAACTATGCAGTGAATTCACTTTACAGTATATTCTGCGAAGCGCTTTAAGACGTCTATAAGATGTGAAAAGCGCTATATCAAATTCAAGGATTATTATTATTGTATTATTATATCCACCTGAAACAGGGCACTTACGGGAGTTTTAACCTCCCATCTGCAGTTGGTATTTGTGACAGTGTGACATCGCACCACAACATCACACTAGACCCTGAGCTGAAGAGTCCCCAGGTGCGGGCTTGAACCCACAATGTTCTGACTCAGAAGCGAAGGCGATTCCGATTGCGATGGGTGCCTTTGTGAGCGATTGTGGCATGGAAATGAGCTATCGTTTGCACTGTGGACCATTAATGTCAGATACGTTTAGGTTACATTTGAGATGAAATGAAGCGACTTCAACTATGATAAACGATGAACAACAATCTTGTCTGTCCTGGTAGATGATAAAGATCCCGCAGTGCTGTTCTGAAAGTAAAGGGAGTTTCTCTCTCCCTGTCCTAGCTGACGATCCCTCAGACAAACTTGGTCATTCACTTTCTGATTGTTTGTGGGATAAGGCGCGACCACATCGCTCCCACCCTCGCCCAGCTCCATCAGCATCCCATCCCCCAGAGGATCGAATTCAAGATTCTTGACCTCACTTTCAAGGCCATTCACCGCTTTACCCCCTCCTATCTCTCCGACCTGCTGTCCCCCTACGAACCTCCCCACCCACTCCGTTCAGCAGGCTCCAGTACGCTCCATGTCCCCCGCCCGACCCGCCCTACCATCGGTGGACAGGCTTTCAGCCTCTCTGCCCCCACACTCTGGAACACCATCCCACAATCCCTTCGCCTCGTTCCCTCCTTCACCTCCTTCAAGGCCGATCTCAAGACTCTCCTCTTCGATCATGCCTTCTGCTACCCTCCCAACTCTCGCCCTCCCCTCCTAACTCTCTCCTGCCTCTCCCCCCTACCCTGCCTCTCTCCCTTGCTCAGGTCACTACCTAACTGTTCAACGTCTTGGGACGTCCTCCTGACGTGAAAGGCTCTCTAGAAAAGTAATTGTTTTGGTGTTGTTTTTGTTGCTATCCACATATCATGGCTGTTGTGTTCACCCACAAAACACTCTTTACGGTAAAATATACACACGCCTTGGGGTGTCCTCGCAACAGGAGAGGGGCTATGTAGATATGTATTGTAAGGTATTGTAAAATCCAGTAAAAGGCATTGAGATGTTTCTGCAGTGTGATAAGAGCGCTGTATCAAGCGTAAAAATCATTATTAATAACAGCTTACATTCATACAGCGCCCTTTGAATCGGATAATATCTCAGAGTGTTTCTCGAAGACGGAGATGGACGGCGAGCAAGCGGTGGGTGGGTGGAGGGGGGGGTCCTCAGTTTAACGTCTCATTCCAAAGGACAGCACCTCTGACAATGCGACACCTCACACCATGCCCAGCGTTGCATTGGGACAACATTTTAGACCAGGCGATTCCAAGTCTCAAAGAGGGGGCTTGAACCCACGACTTTCTGGCTCAGAGTGCTACCAAGTGCCACGTAGAAACTGCCATTTCAAACACTCGTCAGCTAAAGCAGGAATAATAATAATAATAATCCTTACATTTGATATAGCGCTTTTCACGTCTTCTAGACATCTCAAAGCGCTTTCCAGAATATACTGTAAAGTGAATTCACTGTATATTTGTGGGTGAAACGCGGCAGCCAACTGCACTCAGCAGTGTCCCACAAACAGTTATGGATTGAAATGACCAATTGTATTATTGTGGGATTTTTTTGGGAGGGATTATTATTAGGCGTGTGTGTGTGCGTGTGTGTGTGTGTGGAGTAAGGAAACTTGCCCAAGGTTTCACCCTGACCTGCCTGGATTCGAAAACACGGGTCTCACGCTTGAAAGTCGAGTGCTCTAACCACTGAGCTACAGACTTGGTTGTACAGTATAGTGCAGAACTGTGCTATCTGTATTTCACTGACTAAACTGGGAACAGTTCCATTTGACTCGCACTTGTGATCGTCACCTCAATTACACAAATTAAGCGTTTGAAGCGAGTGCCCCCCCTCAGGACTCAGTGAGTGGGCGACATTAAACGAACGAAGCAGTGCCACGCTGGTGCAGTGGCTTAATTTAGGGCATCGCATTCACTGCCCGATTTATTGCTCCATTCCTCTGGTGGTGAACGAGGGGGAGGGAGAAGGAGGAGGTGGGGGGGTGAAGTGGGACCCAGAGAGGAGTGGGTGGAGGGGGAGTTGGGGGGCGGAGGGTAGGGGGCTTTACTCTGCACTGTTGTGTTGGGGAGAGGGAGGAGGGAGAGCGGAGAGGGAGGGTGTGTGTGCCTGTTCTCTGTGTGTGTTTCCACTCCGCACTCTCGGGGTGAGGAGGGGTCGGTGGGTGGATAGCTGTCGGGGCCAGGCTGACTGGAACCGCACACAATGAGAGTGCAGGAGGAACAGATCAATATGCCAATAAGTGAGGCGACAGGATATTGATCTGTTGGAATCTCTATTCTTCAGTGTCTGTGTGTGTGTGTGTGAGCATATCTGCTCGTGTGTGTTTCTGCCTGTGTGTGTTCGTATGCACGCACGCATGTTTGCCCATGTGTGTGTTTCTGCCTACGTGTCTGAGTGTGTATGTGTGTGCCCGTGTGTGTATGTCCATGTCTATCCATATGTATCTGTGTGAGTGAGTGTGTGCCGTGTGTGGGAGTGTGATAGGGTATCTCCGTGTTCGTACCTGTGTCTATGTGTGACTGAGTGTGTGTGTGAGGGCGTGCAAAGGGGCATGCCCAAATGTGTCTTCTGTGCATGCTTCTTGAGAGGTGTGTGTGGGCGCGTGTGAATACGAGCGTGTCACAGGGCTGAGAAAAGTCAGAGACTGTGTCCCTCCTGTACGACAAACCTCCTGCAAACCTCCACAGCAATTACTGACTAGTGTAGTGACTGTAGTTTTGAAGGCGAATGGTTCCTGTGTCCAGGTGTGTCTGAGCAATAGGCTATTTTGTGTCCCCAAAATACACTATTCCTCCACCAAACCACATCTTCACCTGAGAGCAGATTTACACCCACAGTCTGCACACAGCAATGGCCCCACAAACAGCCATGAAACGAACGACCGATTTGATCTGGGGGATTGTCAGCTCGGTGACCGGGAGAGAGAAACTCCCTTCTCTTTTTGAATAGTGCCGCAAGATCTTCCAAAGTTCGCCTCACCCCGAAACACAGCACCTCCGACGACAACAACAACTTGAATCTATCCAGCCCCTTTCACGCAGGGCAGCAATCTAGAGAGCTGTAAACACACCACCAGCAGTGCACTGGAGTGCCACCTTGGACCAGCGGTTCTCAATCAGTGGTATATGTACCCCAGGCAGTACAAAATTACTTCTAGCGGGTACAGGTGGCGGGACGTTGATCTATTTAGTTCTCTTATTTAGTGTTTTATAGCCTTCCAAATTGTATATTTAATTGTTATTCCCCTCGTTTTGTATGTGCTAGTTATTTTGTTACATAAGAAAAGCTTGGTCATAAAATGCAAGTGGAATGAGGGGGTTGTTATGTGTGAGTGTGTGTATGTGGTTGGGTGGGGGTTACACGGTAATGTTGAAAATTAACAAGGGGTACATTACTGAAAACGGTTGAGAACCACTGCCTTAGACTATGTGATTCAAAGTCCTAATGTGGCTGCCTCAGGGGTAAGAGTGTTACCCGTGTACCAGACTGCCACACAATGGAAATGTTTTTTTGTTTGGTCCAGAAATCAAATTGACCCGCAATACAGGGTCCGACTGTTTGGACCCAAAGTCCAGTGTTATATTGGGGGGATTAGGATTATATATACTGATCTGGCCCTGGAATGTGTCCATCGATGCCCTCGAGTCAGGGTCACAATAATAACCCGTCCAAAAAAAACCCGCAATAATAAAATCGGTCATTTCAATCCACGCTGCTGTGTGTAATTGGCTGCCACGTTTCAGCGTTTTGCGAGGATTATTAATTATTATTACCTCAGGCCTGTGTGTAACGACTTTCCCCTGTGCAGTTGGCATTGTCAAGTGTAAAGATAGCCCGACGCATTGGGTTTGAAATCTGGGTTCGATTCCCAGCAGGTCAGAGTGAATGAAACCCTGGGCAAATTTCCTTACTCCACGCGCCTGAGAAAACCTCAAGAAAAGAAGTAATAAATTGGTCACTTCAATCCACGACTGTTTGTGGGGACACCGCTGTGTTGCCACGTCTCACCCACACATATACAGTCAATTCACTTGATAGTATATTCTGTTAAGTGCTTTGAGACATCTAGAAGACATGAAGACTGCTGTATCAAATGCAAGGATTATTATTATTATTAACATGATAGCCCAGTGCCAATCACTCATTCTGGCAAACATTTGAGATGATTGTATTGTGCTTGGTAAAAGAAAACAATAGTTTAGTGATTCCCCACGGACTTCTTCTTCAAAGCCACTGACAGTATATCTCTCGCTACCCTGTAATAATACCATAGTAATAATAATCTTCGCATTTGATACAGCGGCTTATCACGTCATGGAGACTTCTCGCTGCACTTCACAGAATATACTGCAAAGAGAACTGACCGGGAATTTTTGAGGGATGAAACACGGCAGCCAATTGCACACAGCAATGCCCCACAAACAGTCATAGATTGAATGGCCAAATTATTCATATTATGCATTTATTTATTTTGAAGGGGTTATTACCTCTGGAAAAGCGATGTGGCAATCGAACAACAACCTTGTTTCTAATTAATGCTAGGTAAACAGAGGTATGCAGAGTAAGGAAACTTGCCTAAGATTTCGTCCAGCCCGGGAATCGAACACGCATTTTCTTGCCTTGCGAGGCAGGTGCTTGAACTAATACTCTGTGGGACTCCATTCTGGGGTAAAGGCAGTGTGTACATCTGTGTCAATGTTTGTGTTTGTCAGTTTGAGTGTCAGCGTGCGAGTGTGTGGTGTGTATCTGTGTGTGTATGCGCGTCAATGCCACTTTGTGGTTATCGATGAGTGTCGTACGCCTATCCGTGTGCTTGTGTAAGCGTGTCAGCGTGTGAGTGTCTGTGTATCAGTCTGTGTGAGGGTGTGTGAATGTACAAGATGATAATAACAATAATAATCCTTGCATTTGATACACAGTACCGCTTTTAACATCTTATGGATGTCTCAAAACGCTTCACAGAATATACAACAACAACATTCGATTGATATAGCGCCCTCCACGCCGGACGGCGTCTCAGAGCACTTCTATGCTGTACAGTGAAGCCTTAGTATCCTCACTCCCACATAAAGAGTGACCATCAGGAGAGGGGGGTGGGAGGGGGGGATGGTGGTGGGTAGCCTGAGCCCGACGCAGACGGTAATTTGAAGAGGAAATGGCAGAAGCTGCAGTCTCTGCTGATACGAGCTCCTTTAATCTCTCACCCCCATTTCTGACTGCAATTAACAGGACACATGCCCAGTGAAGCAAGCATGGGGCCTGATGTGCAGTCGATGTAACCTGGCAGCCTGTAATCTGATTGAAGGATTTGGGTGAATGTCTGAGAGTGAGCGACGGCTACTCATTTAATCCACTTGATTGGATTGCGGTGAGGTAAGCAGCTGCTACTCAAAGCTACCTCCACCCAGTGGAACCATGATCGCTCAGTGAGAGGGGATGTGCCTACACGCTGTTTGAACAGTAAGATGGTGGCTACGCTCTCACGCATTTCATGCTGAGCTGTGTTGACCACCAGGGATTGCATACTCACTTTTAGCCAATCTCCGCTGGCTCCCTATCACAGAACGATTTCAATATCCTCACACTGGTCTTCAAATCCTCTACACTCCCTGGCACCCTCCCTAGCTCTCCGATCTGCTTATTCCCCAAACCGCTACCCCATCGCCATCAGGAGAGAGGCATAGAGGTGGTGGGGGAGGTGGTGGGGGGTGCCCTAAGGCTGATGCTAGGACAGACGGGTCAGCTGTGTTGCCCACTGAGAAGCTCGTAGGGAGTTCCTGGTACCTGTAGCCACTTAGTGAGGGCTCAAAACCCTCAAGATATCAAATGACCAACTCGCAACCATTCTCCTTTGGTGATGGTGGGGATTGGGAGAGGGCTTGAGGTGGGGGGTTGATGCGGGGGGTGGGGGGGTGGAGTGGGATTGAGCCCACTTTTCTCGTGCCCTCCGTTCCACCATGAGTGGCCTTCCTTTCAGCCACTATGCCCCCGTAACTCTGGAGCTGTCTCCCGCCCCGACCCGACCCTCCACCTTGCCCCCTTTCTTCCCCACCTTTAGGTCACGCCTGAAGGCGTTCCTCGTTGTTCGTGCTGAACGCAACAACAACAACAAAATGACACTTGTATAGTGCCTTTCACGTCAGGAGCTCCTGTGGCTCAGTGGTTAGAGCACTTGTCTTGCAAGCTGGGGAGACCTGTGTTCGAATCCAGGCAGGTCAGGGTGAAACCTTGGGCAAGTTTCCTTTCTCCACACACACGCCTAATAATAATCCCTCCAAAAAAACCACAATAATAAAATTGGTCATTTGAATCCATGACTGTGTGTGGGTCACTGCTGTGCACAATTGGCTGCCGCGATTCGCCCACAAATATATACAATCAATTCACTTTACAGTATATTCTGTGAAGCGCTTTGGAACGTTGATAAGATGTGGAAAACGCTATATCAAATGCAAGGATTATTATTATTATTATTATTATTATTAGGAGGACGTCCCAAGGCACTGGACAGTCACTGCTTCTGACCCGAGCTGAGGAAGGGGTGGGGGGGAAGGGAGGGGAGAGAAGAGGGGATTTGGAGTTGCCGATGGGTCCATCGAAGAGTAGAGTCTTAAAGTGAGAGTTGAAGGAGGCCAGGGAGGGGGTGAGGTGGGGGGACTGCGGGATGGAGTTCCAGAAGTTGAGGGCAGAGTGACTGAAGGTTCGCTCGCCAATGGTGGGGCTGGTCGGAGGTCACCTGCCTGAGTGAAGCTGCGCTATATAAATGGAAGGTTTTGTTGTTGTTGTTACTGTGGATAGAGTTTGAATGTCCCTTCAAAGCCCGTGAGCAATCAATTAAATCTGTGAGTGACACAGGTTTATTGATAGTGGCAATGAGGTAGCAAGATATTACTTGAAACGCCGAGAGCATTGATCCTACTTTATTAAATCACCAAACACCACTCTCATTACTTACCAGCGATCTGAATTATCGCCTTCCATCTCACAGCGCAGTGCGTGACAACGCAGGTTACACAGGAATAGCGGGGAAAAGTGAAACACAACAGACACTGAGAGGAGAGACAGAGACACAGAGAGAGAGAGAGAGCGTGGAGGTGAAGGAAAGGAAATTTGATTTGTACGTGATGGATTGAATTGCTATTTATTGATGTGAATGGGTTTGCAGAGGGATTACTAAACACATATGTCTCGCACATCTTTTGGTATCCTAGCCCGGCAGTACATTGATACCCATATTTTCTTAAGTCAATGACAGATTCCAGCAATTTGTGTAATGAAAACCTAATCAGCTTTCAATCCTCGAGGCATGTGTGTCTGAGCCTGTGTCAGCCATTGAGTCCTCTGCCTCTGGCCAGAGGCTTGAAAGTCCCACTCCCTACCTCCCCCCCACCCCCCCCAGCACAGCCACCCACCTCAGAGACTTGAGCTCACAGTAGAGTCCTATAGCTCAATCGCCTTGCAAGCGAGAGATTTGGATTCGATTCCAGGCAGGACGAAACCTGGGGAAAGTTTCCTTCCTCCACACACCAAATAACAATCCCTCAAAACAAATATGGTCCTTTCAATCCACGACTGTTTGTGAGACACTGCTGTGCGCAATTGCTGTAAAAAGTGCTATATCACATGCAAGGATTAATATTATTATTATTATGCAGTTCTGTGGGGGGAGCGGGGGGGGGGTCGAATAATAATAGTAATCTATGCATTTGATAAAGTGCCTTATCACGTTGTTGAGACTTCACAAAGCGCTTCACAGCAAGTACTGTAAAATGTACTGACTTATTTATTTTGTGGGCCAAACGCGGCAGCCAATTGCGCACAGCAATGTCCCACAACGGTCGTGGATCGAGCGACCAATTCCTTTATGGAGGGAAAAACAATCTGCCAATCGACTGACATCCAGGTTCTTCTTTCTGTCAGATAAATGGAGGCTTGTTGGGTATTGGGTACGGAAACTTGCCTCAAAGCCCTCTGAGACCCCCGTTGCTGTTATTGTTGATGTTGCCCCACTCGTTAATTGAGCCCAGGCCCTCTCGCTTGCAAGTCTAACGACTGTACACGATAGATAGCGGGTGAGCTGTCTCAGAGTTATCTCAGAGTGCACTGACTTGTGTGTCGGCCGGGATGTGCCTGCTTTCAAATGAGACATTGAACGGAGGTCTCACCTGGCTGTTTAGGCAGATGTTAAAGATCCCGATTGTCTGGGCCGACAATCCCACTCTCCCCCATAAAAACAATTGGTTACTCACTCCATGGACTGGTTAGTCGGACACCCCATTTCACAGCAAAACCTGTGAAGCGCTACGAGATTGTGATCTTGTATTCAAATCTCACTACCTCTCTGACCTCCTCTCTCCTTACAACAGTATCCGTTGCCTTCTCTCTACCAGGTCTGGCCTCCTCCTTGTCCCACGAATCCTCCGTTCCACCATCGGCGGCTGTGTCTTCAGCCGCTACACCGTGAGGCTCTGGAACTCCTTCCCACACTCTCTTCGCCTCGCTCCACTCCTTTCCTATTTTCAGATTGCGACTAAAGACTTTTCTTTTCGACCGCGCTTTTGGTCACCATTTCCCCCCTCCTCCTGGCTCGGCCCCGGGATCCATTTTTGGAAGCGCTCTGAGACACCATCCTGCTTGGAGGGCGCTATATAAATCCAAAGTGTTGTTGATGATATGATATCAAATCAACAATTATTTATTACTATTATCCTATAGTGCTCTACACAAAGAGAAACGGCCATTTCTGCCCAGTGTCCTAACTGATATCGCTTCCCCCCTCAAAGTACAATTGATCACTTACTTTGCAGCTTTTGTGAGGTCAACAACTTGCATTTACACAGAGCACTTCACGTGGGGTAGAGTCTTAGAGGGATTAACAATAGCGGAGCTGGGCACCAAGCCGAGGAGAGAGGGAAGGGTGACCATGGGCACAGTCGAACGAAGAAAGTCTTCAGGTGCAAACTAAAGATGGGCAAAGAGGGGGCAAGGTGGAGGGTTGAAGCTGAGAGTTCCAGAGTCTCAGGGCGAAGTGGCTGAATGCACGGCAGCCAACGGTGGAGCAGAGGGGACAAGGAATGTGCTGGAGCCAGCCGAGCGGAGGGGGCAAATAGAAGAGTGGGGCGTGAGCAGGCTGCAGAGGGTGTAGGAAGGTGGCAGAGCATTGAGTGATGTGTAGGTGAGTGAGGTGACCTTCAAATCTATGCATTTTTCGACAGGAAGTCAATAAAGCCTGTCAAGGACTGGGGTGATGAGGAGGTACAGGACGCCATTGCCTGCGTACAAATCGCTGGTCAAACTCCAGCAGTAATCCTCAGCGTTCGCTCGGGAGCCCTGTAAGCCTTAGCTCTCGCCAACCTGCGCCTGATCCTCTCTGGGATTGGACAAGGAGGGTGTGTCCCTCCAGGGAGAGAGAGAGAGAGAGAGTGCGCATTCCACTCCAAACACAGGGAGAGAGACTCTCATAGGTTGGTGGGATGAATGGAGCTCACTAAAGATCATGATACTACAGTACTTGGTTCTTCATTAACCCAATTTGTCTGGCAAACGATAGCGGTTATAAAAGGAATAGTGGCTGGACTATTATCTTGTGCAGTACATTGTCAGTAACAATGCCAGCTTCTTACCCGACTCCTAACCCTCCTCCTTAATGTGGCCGATTGGAGGCACAGGACACATGGCGGGGGGAGGAGAGGGGAGAGTGTACTCAGTTACAGTAGTAGGTTTAATCCCCCCACCCCTCCAATCTACATAGACCTGTTAATAGTGCGAATGTGAGCACATGTGTTTGTATATGCGAGTGTGTTTGTAGATGAGTAGCTCGTGTGTATGTGTTTTGCATCTGGTCGTGTGTGTCCATGTATGTGTGTGTTGTACACAAGTATGTGTTTATATATACACAGCATCCATGGAGAGAGAAAAATTAGTTAACATTTCCGGTCCACGACCTTTCGTCAGAACTGGGCTGACGTTGGAAGCGAGCAGAACATAAGGACGTTATATGGTCAGGAATTATTTTACTCACTGTATCTCCTTTCCATTAGCACCATCAGATAGCAAAACGGCGAGAGAGAACCCCCACTTCTCTACCTTCCCCCTTCCTACCCTCTCACCACTCACGTCAACAGGAGAATGTAAATGCACTAGACGGCTGTTGTTGTTTCCATTCCTGGAGCCTGGCGATGGTGGTGGTGGTGGTGGAGGGCGGGCGGGATGAGAGGTGCGCGGGAGGAGGGAGAGAGGGGGAGAGGGAGCCGGTGGGAGCTTGGCAAGCGAATGGGCTTGGCAAGCTGTGTGAGCTACGTAGAGGAATTCTTTCCATTTGGCATTTGTCACAATCCCCGACACTATCGCGTGTTACACAATTCATGGCGGAAAAAACAACTCGCAAGTTCGGAAAAGTGTCTCGAAGCCCTTTGCAATGCAATATGGTTTACATTTACACAGCGCCTTTCACGCGCATGCGTGTGTGTGTGTGTGTGAGGAGAGGGAATCAAAGCTCCTGGGCGTGGCACTCAAGCTAGTGGTCCCGAAAATTAAGACAAAGTTTGGTGAGTGGTGGTGGGGTGGGGGGGGGTGTGGCCAGCCGAGTGTCTGATACATATGGAAACCCATCACCGTTGCTTAAGAGTATCCAAACCAAACTGAGAATTCCAGACCTCCCATCCTACACACGGGAATCCCAGAGATAGGTTGTTGGAATGGAATATGCCCTCTCCCTGGGGGGGGGGGGGACATCCTGTTTACCTAATTAGGCGGAAAGTATTAGGCGCGAGTTGGCTTGAATGCTTGGGGACCCCAGAGTGTGTGTTGTGGGGGGGGTAACCGCTGGAGTCTGACCCGCGAAAAACCACAGAGCGTGCCATTGATATTGCTCCTCAGGCAAGCTTTCCTGCTGCTTGTCCAGCTAGCACCAAGTTACCCGTTAAGAGCTTTGACTTGCAGGATTAGCAGGGAGGTGCAGTCACTTCACTCGGTGACTGGTTCTGCCCTTCCAGGTCCTGCCGATAAGCCGAGTTGAGCTGCGCCGTCACCAGCGGTGAGAGCCCTGGGGAATACTGCGGACGCGCCCTCGGGAACAGGACGAGAGACCGTCACAGAGCGGTCTACTCCGACATCCCATTGACGAACACGTCACCCTTCAGTTGCAAGGAGACCCTGCTTGCTTATTTACTTACAGTCATGAATTACTGCTCCGTGTGAAACAATACGCGCTGGTTTACATTGTTGAAATTCCCCTTCGCAAACCCCTGACCCTTTGCCCTCTCGATTCACTGCCTCGACAGTTCCCAAAAGCACTGTTCCGAGGATTACTCTCCCATCACCTGTCTGAGCAGCCTACAGACCTCTATTAGGTTCCCCCCCCACAACCACCACCCCCACGAGACGTCTCTTTTCCACAGCTTTTTTGATGCGAGGCAAAGGGCGTTTGTGATGTTGTGCTTTGCAACTTGAATGCTTATTGGAATTACACGGAAGGAAGCGAAGGGTTGCATTGATTCACAACACAGTGTTTTGCAAGGCAGAAAGATGCCAACCGGCACATATTACACTGCGGTACCTTACACACACAGCCAGGATTAACCTTCACGCTGGCTGCTCAATGTCAGCTCTGCTCCCCAATGTCAGGAGTTTGTGTATGCTTTTTATAGCAACCGTTTTTTCACATTGGGAATGTCTCAAGAGCCCTTGATGGAAACACTCGTGAGCTGGATTGACTGCTTTTTGTAAAAAAAAATTCTGTCACCAGCAAGGGTATTTGCCAGTGCAATGTTACAATATATAATAATAATAATCCTTGCATTTGAATCGGCGTTTTTCACATCTTATCGACGTCTCAAAGCGCTTCGCAGAATATACTGTAAATTGAATTGGCTGTATATTTGTGGGCAAAACGCGGCAGCCGATTGTGCACAGCAGCGTCCCCACAAACGCTGTGGGGGATTGAAAATGACCAATTTTTATTATTGCAGGGTTTTTTTGGGGGGGAGGGATTAATATTAGGCTTGTGTGTCGAGTAGGGAAACTTGCCCAAGGTTTCGCCCTGACCTGCCTGGATTCGAAACACAGGTCTCACTATTGTAAGGTGAGTGCTCTCTAATCACTGAACTACAGGAGCTCCATATTTGTGTCGGGGGGGACATCAGTTTATGTGGAGGACAAGGGAAAACACATCCTCCATTCATTCCTGGACTCAAACACCAAGCAGAAGATTTGAAGGTCACGGTATAGGTTGCCAATGCCCAGTGTGGATTGGCAGAGGTGCCTGTTCGTGGGGGATGGTGGTGGGGGGGGGGGGGAGGCGGGGGGGTAGGTGTTAAAAATCCTATGGCGCTATTCGAAAAGAGAAAGAAGTTTCTCCCCCTCCTCCTATTCCCCCCCCCACCACTCCCCTCCCACCATCACCCTCATCACCACCTCCTGAACAACAACAATCCTCTCAAATAAAATTGTTAATTCACCTTGTGTCTGTTGCTGTCGCTGTGCACTACACTTAATTGCGTACCATGTGAAGCACTTTCAAACGCCCTCCCAACATGAATCAAACGCAAAGACTTATTATTCATTTCAATTGAAGGGCTCTCCCTCTCTCATCCCTTCTCTCACGTCTCTCTCTCTCTCTCTCTCTCTCTCAAACCTCCCCCACTCCTCTCTGCTCTCCCCGCCCACCCACCCCATTCCCCACCCCTCACTCCTCATGTCTCTCTCTCTCTCGTGACTTCTCTGACTGTGTCTCTCTCCTTCCGTCTCTGACACATTTCCTCTATCCTTATGTGTCCCTCTATCTCCTCACGGTCCCCTTGACTTTGTCTCTCTCCTTCCATTGGTGTCTCTCTCCCTCTCTCATCACGTCACTGATTTTGTCTCACTCCTTCCGTCTCAGTCTCTCTCTCTCTCTCTCTCCTCTCTCCTGATGTCTCTCTCTCTTGCTCTCTCTCTCTCTCTCTACATTTGAGTGCTTTGAGGCAGGCCGGAGACCTGGGGCAGATGGGATCAAGGTTAAAAAGCTCCTGGGCTTTGGAGAAAAGAGCGAAATTCCCTCCATTGAAAAACAAATTGTCTGGGATGGAAAAGTAGGTCAAGCAGTAGCTGACTGTGAGCGACAACTTAACATTTAGGTCAGTTTAGCAATATGCTTCACATTATAATAATAATCCTTTGCATTTGATTTATAGAGCTTTTTTCACATCTTATCGACGTCTCAAAGCGCCTCACAGAATGTACTGTAAAGCGAATTGACTGTGTATTTGTGGGCAAAACGCGGCAGCCAAGTGCACGCAGCAGCGTCCCCACAAACAGTCGTGGATTGAAAATGACCAATTTTTATTATTGTGTTTTCTGGGGGACGGATTATCACTAGGCGTGTGTGTGTGTGTGTGGAGTAAGGAAACTTGCCCAAGGTTTTGCCCTGACCTGCCTGGATTCGAACACAGGTCTCAAGCTGGTAAGGCGAGTGCTCTAACCACTGAGCTACAGGAGCTCCACAATATAAGAATCACTGCCTTTGATACAATAATATTAAATGCTCGGAGACGCTTTCCCCCGAGCGCAGGGCGCCAAATCGACAGCAATAATCCTTCCATTTGATATAACGCCTTATCACGTCTTGGAAGACATCTCGAAACGTTTCGCCGGACATCCTGGAAAGTGAAACAACAACAGAAGTTGCCAGGGAAACTCAGCAGGTCAGGCAGCATCCATGGAGAAAGGAAAAGCAGTCAGCGTTTCGGATCTACAACATTGTAGACTCTTTTTCCTTTCTCCAATGGATGCTGCCTGATCTGCTGAGTTTCCCCAGCAACTTCTGCTGTTGTTTCAGATTCCCAGCATCTGTAGTATTTTATATTTCATTTATCCTGGAAAGTGAATTGGTCGCATGCGTATTATGTGGGCGAAACGCAGCGACCCCAAATACACGTAGCGGTGTCCCACGAACGGTCACCAGTTTGAGTGCAGGCTGTTGCTGCTATTGTTGAGACACCTCAAAATGTTTCTGGAGGAAATTACTGCTAACTCTCTACGGGATGTCCCTGTCTGCAACTTGTTCCCCCGCCCTGCCTCAGAGCACCCAATTGCAGAGAGAGAGAGAGAGGCATCAGGAGCAGGCTCGGGCCTGCTCCACATCCCCCTGCCCCACCCGCCCCACCATTGACGTGCAAGCCTTTAGCCACTCTGCCCCCAACCTCTGGAGCTCCATCCCACAGTCCCTTTGCCTCGCCCCCCCTCCCTGGCCTCCTTCAAGTCCAAACTCAAGACCCTCCTCTTCGACGGTCCCATCGGTCACTGCAAATCTTCCACTTTCCCTCCCCGCCTCCCTGTCCCCAGCTCGGGTCTGAAACAATGACTGTCCAGCACCTTGGGATGTCCTCCTGACGTGAAAGGCATATACAAGTGTTATTTTGTTGTTGCTGGCTGTCGTGTTTGCCAATAAAACATACAATCACTGCGCTTGAGAGTGACTCACTGTTGAGTAACAACAGCAATAAATTATATTTATATAGCACTTTTTACATCGGGATGATGTCTCAAGATTCTGGACAATTAATGATTTGGACCTACGCTGGGGGCTGGGATCAGGATGGGTGTAGTGCAGGGAGGATGGTAGGGTAGGAGGGTAACCAAGGCTTGGTCGGAGAGGAGGGTCTTCAGACCAGCCTTGTTAGGGACATGGGAGGGGGCAAGGTGGAGGGAGTTTGGGATGGAGTTGCGGAGGGAAGGGGCAAAACGCTTAAGGAGGCCTGGCCACTGATGGTGGGGCAGGCTGGGCGGCCAGAGCCTACTGAGCAGAGGGTGAGAGGGTGAAAGAGACAGAAGGGAGGAGAGTGAAAGAGACGAGGGAGAGACAAGAGATGAAACGGTGCGGAGCGGTGTGGGCTGGTGGGGGGTGGGGGGGGGATAGGCGAGAAAGAAGCAGAGAAGGGGGGAGAGTGAAGACAGAGAGAGAGAAGGGAGGTGCAAGGAGAGAGA
This sequence comes from Hydrolagus colliei, assembly GCA_035084275.1. Taxonomy (NCBI): domain Eukaryota; kingdom Metazoa; phylum Chordata; class Chondrichthyes; order Chimaeriformes; family Chimaeridae; genus Hydrolagus; species Hydrolagus colliei. The sequence goes on along the minus strand of CM068745.1, from coordinate 80,801,633 downwards.
GAGAGAGAGAGAGAGAGAGAGAGAGAGAGAGAGAGAGAGATGACTCGCTTCTCTCTGAGCTGGAAAATTCCATGGCTGCGCCGCAAAGTCTTCTATTGAAAGGATTGTTCCATTCAACAGCCTTTGATCTCACACAGTGAACGGCTGATGCTCTAATGCAGTGCTTGTGGGGGCAGGGAAGGTGGAGGGGGTAGGAAGTGCTGCATTGTCCATCGGATGCGATCCACCAAAATCCCTCCAAAATAAAAAACCCACAATAATAAAATTGGTCATTTTCAATCCACGACTGTTTGTGGGGGACGCTGCTGCGCGCAATTTTCTGCCGCGTTTCGCCCACAAATATACAGTCAATTCACTTTACAGTATGTTCCGTGAAGCGCTTTGAGACGTCCAGAAGATGTGAAAAAGCGCTACATCAAATGCAAGGATTATTATTAGTAGTATTATCCCGCTAGACTCCTCTCACCCTCCGCTCAGCGGGTTCCTAGTGTCCTGGCCAATAATATACCATAGCTATGATAATCTACCACAGCTACCTCGCTTCACAGCTGTTTGTGGGGACGTTTGCTGTGTGCAAACTGGCTGTCTCCAAATACACACAGTCACCCAGCCTGTGAGATGTTTTGTGCAATCCTCCCAATAGGAAAGGAACAACAAAAGCGATGACCACAAAAAATGACACTCGTACAGCGCCTTTCGCATCAGGAGGATGTCCCAGGGCACTCGACAGTCACAGCTTCGGGCCGAGCTCAGGACAGGCGGTGGGAGGGAAGTGGGGGCGGGGGGGGGGGGGGGGGGATTAGGAATCAAACGCTATTATTTGTGCTGCTGCCCTGACAGACACTGTGCCACAAGAACAAGAAGGGAGTCTCTCGCTGTCCCAGTGTCCTGGCCAATAATCGCCCCCAATAAAATTGGTCACTCACTCCCCAGCTGCCTGTGGGGGTTTCCCGTGTGTAAATTGGCTGCCGAGTTTCGCCCACAGAAACCGACCACTGCGCTTTATGGTATATCCTGCGATTGAGACATTTCAATGGCGTGATAAGGATCACCACGACATATTGTGATCGTAAGGATGCCCCCATTCTCTGGAGCTCCATCCTGAAGTTCCTCCAACTCATTCCCTTCGTTTCCCCCACCACGGTCGAGAGGTAATCTATAAGAAATTGGTCATTTCAATTCCTCAACTGTGTGTGGGGACACTGCTGTGCGCAATCGCCTGCAGCGTTTCGTCCACAAATACACAGTCAATTCACTTTACAGTATATATAGTACATAGCCATCTTAGACTGTGATACCATCTCTTCGACCACGCTTTCAGTATTCAGTATTGTGGTGTCCTGTAGCTCAATGGTTAGAGCACTCGCCTTACAAGCGAGAGACCTGGGTTCGATTCCAGGAAGGTCAGGGCAAAACCTCGGGCACGTTTCCTTACTCCATCCACACACATGCCTGATGATAATCCCTCGAGAAAAAATGAATAATTTGGTCACTTCAATCCACGACTGTTCGTGGGGACGCTGCTGTGCGCAATTGGCTGCCGCGTTTCGCCCACAAATAGACAGTCAATTCACTTTACAGCAGATTCTGTGAAGCGCTTTCGAGACAAAAGCTTTATCAAATGCAAGGATTATTATTATTATTATTATTATTCCCTCCACCCCCAGCCCCATCACTCAAACTCCCAAGCCCTAGCTTAGGCTATCTCGCCAGCTAGCGGTTTCAAAGGCTTTGAGACGTCGCGATTGATGTGAAAGGTGCCGTTTCAACGTAACTTGATTCGATTGCATCAAAACTGGAACCTGTCAGTGTGAAGCAGCGTGGCGTCTGACAGCCTGGCTCGCCTTTGCCTAATTCAGCAAACAAGCAGTTTTAGGAAAATCGCAGGCTGCATGAAACAAAAAGCTGCTGAAACATCGGAAAAAACAGTGAGCGCATCCCATTCGTGTTCGCTCAATCGATCCTAATCCTGCCCTTCAATCCTGATTTACAACTCTGGAAAATCTGGCAAATGGGAGCGCTATGCACCACAGTCGTCTACACACACCGCGCAGGGTCTGACCTTTGCGGGGTTAACACTGCTCCTCCTCAACGAAGGCGGGAGGGAAGGGGATGCAGCGGGCGTCTTTGTTTGTCGGCCGGGGTGTCTGTCTGACCCGCGCAGAAACCCATCACTGTCGCTGAAGAGTCCCCAAAGCCAACCGAGAATTCCATGCCTCCCACCCACCTACACACGGAAATCCCAGAGATAGATTGTTGGGATGGAATACGCGCGCTCTCTCTCTCCGTCTCTCTCTCTCTCTCTCTCTCTCTCTCTCTCCCTGGAAGGTACACGTCCTGTTTACCTAATTCAGGGAAGTATTAGATGCAGGTTGGCAAGAGCCAAGGCTTGGGGACCCCAGAGAGCGTGTGTTGCGGTAACTGCTGGAGTCTAGACAGCTAAAACTGCATTGTTTACTAATACCGTCTGACCGGCTTTTGCTGATTGAAGACCTCCCTCTTCGACCGATCGCCTTCTCCCTCCCCTGAGCCCGGATCCAGGCTCTGCCACTGTTAAGCGCTCCGAGGCCCCACCCTGTGGGACGGATGCTATACAAATGCAAGTTGTTGTCGCTGCTCAAGTTCACGATCGGAAAACAAGGAGCGAGCCTTCTCTTGGGGTTGCCCTCTGAGACCTTCCCCCACCCTATCCCAATAAAAATTGGTTGTTCACCTTCGACTTCAAGATCCTCACGCCTGCATTCGAATCCCTCCACTCCTCTGCACGCCACCCTACCTCTCTCTGACCCCTACTCTCCCCTCACAACAGCACCCATTGCCTTCGCTCCACCGGCCTGGCCTCCTCCTTGTCCCCGAATCCTCCGCTCCACCGTCGGCGGCCGTGTCTTCAGCTACTACGCCGCGAGGCTCTGGAGCTCCCTCCCTCACTCCCTTCGCCTCGCGCACCCCCAACCCCCCCCCTCTTCCTATTTTCACGTCTCGGCTAAAGGCCTTTCCTTTCGACCGCGCTTTCGGTCACCTTCCTCCCCCTCCCCCCGGCTCGGCCCCGGGATCCATTACTGGGAAAGCGCTCTGAGATGCCGTTCGGCATGGAGTTGAGTGAGGGCGCTATATAAATCCAAGTTGTTGTTGTCGTTGTTGTAGATAGCTATCTCTCTCTCTCTCACCCTCACTATCTCTCCTTCTCACTTCCCCTTCTCTCCTCCTCTGTCTTTCCCTCTGACCCCCTAGTCTGTCTCTCCCCACTCTCCCTCTCTCTCTGTCTCTCTTTCTCTCCACCCTCTATCTGTCTCTCTCTCTCTCTATCTTTTAGTGTATTTTGTGAAATGCTTTTGATAAGCTTATTGCTAAGAGGTTTCTCTCCCTCCCTCCCTCTCTCCCCCTCTCCCTCTCTCTCCGCTCCGTGTTACGTCCAAAGTAAGGATTATTCCAAAGTGAAAGAATGAGTTGAAGAACGCTCATCTTAAAACTGAACGGTAAAATGATCCGCTCCCTAAGACTAGCAGGAATTCCAAGGCTCAGACTCCCCCACACCCCCACCTCACCCCCACCCCCCCATCCATCCCCCCCCACACCCACTCCTGTGTTGTATTTTTTCAGCCATCAAATGAATATTTGAAAACCAACGAAACAAAAGCAAAGGCAGAAATTGAGCCTTTCGCTGCAAAATACGCAGTCAAGTCTCGTCACCGGTACATCTTGTGAAGCGCTTTGAGATGTCTCAACGACAAGGATTGTTATTACTGAGAAGGAATAAATGAATTTGCATTGATTCCCAGTTTACGATCAGCAACTTTACAGCGTCGCACTTCGTTTTCTCCCCGTCTCTGAACCAACCGCTTCCCTCTCAATGCCTTCATCCCTCTCCCCTCTCTGTGTGTGTGTGTGTGTGTGTGTGTCTCTCCTTGTTCTATATCTGTTTCTCGCTCTCTCTGTCTCTATCCCTGTCTCTCGCCTCTCTTTCCTTCTCTCTCCTCTGTCTCTCTCACCCCCCCACTGTCTCTCTGTCTCTCTCGTTCTCTCTTACTCCCCCCCGCTCTCCCCCCTCTGTCTCTCTCACCCCCCACTGTCTCTCTGTCTCTCTCGTTCTCTCTTACTCCCCCCCGCTCTCCCCCTCTGTCTCTCTCACCCCCCACTGTCTCTCTGTCTCTCTGGTTCTCTCTTACTCCCCCCGCTCTCTCCCCTCTGTCTCTCTCACCCCCCCACTGTCTCTCTGTCTCTCTCGTTCTCTCCTTACTCCCTCTGTCTCTTTCTCTCTCACCCCCCACTCTGTCTTTCTCACCCACTGTGTTTGTGTGCGTGCGTCTCTCTCTCTTCTCTTCTCTCTCTCTCTCTGTCTCCTCCTCTGTCTCTCTCACCCCACTCTGTCCTTTCTCACCCACTGTGTGAGTGTGTGTGTGTGTGCGTCCTCTCTCTCTCTCTCTCATCTTCTCTCTCTCTCTCTCTCTCTCCCCCCCCGACCAGATGCCTTACATCCATGGCTTCACACGCCCGGCAGCTCAGGGAGTGAGACTGACGCGGGCCTCCTAAGGTTCTGCAGGAAGTTGACAACTGAAATATTTACAAAATCTAAATGTTTAATTTCTGTGGCCATCTGCTAGGTTAGGCTTTCTGGATTCACGCCCTCTCTCTCTCGCTCAGTCTCAGTCTCTCCCCACTTTCTGTATTTTTACACGCGTGTATGTGTATGTGTGTGTGTGTGCGTGTGTGCGTGTGTGCGTGTGTGTGCGTGTGTGTGCGCGCGTGTGTGTGTGTGCGTGTGTGCGTGTGTGTGCGTGTGTGTGTGTGTTGTGCGTGTGTGTGTGTGTGCGTGTGTGTGTGTGTGTGCGCGCGTGTGCGTGTGTGCGTGTGTGTGTGTGTGTGTGTGTGCGTGTGTGTGCGTGTTTCTCCCTCTGCCTCTCTCTGCGACTCTCCATCCTCCCTGTTTCTCTCCCCATCCCTCCCTCCATCTCTCGACGGTCTCCCGTCGGTCTCTCTGTGTCTCTCCCCTGTGTATCCTCTCGCCCTGGCTATCTCTCGGTGTCTCTCGTCCTTTCTCTATGCCTCTCTCGCTCCCTTTCTCACTCTTGCTCTCCGCGTCTCTCTGTCTCTTAGTCTCTTTCCGTCACTCTCTAAGAAGTGCTCCTAGACGCCCATCCCAGGGTGAAGGGCGCCATGTAAATGCAAATTGCTGTTGTCTCTGAATGTCTCTCCCTGTATCTCGGTCTCTCTCGGTATCTCTCTGTGTTGTTTAGTCTCTGGGTTTCGCTCATTTCCTCCCAGTTGTACATAACCTCTGGCTCAAACTTGAGCTTGACTATCAGACCACCCCCAACCCGAGTGGGGAGAGTGGTCTCGGTGGGGGGTTGGTGGGTGGGGTTAGGGTTAGTCGGGGGGGACAGGGGAGAGTGGGGAACGATGGTGGGAGGGTGGGGGGGGGGGGAAGAGATGGGAGGAGAAGTATGTCTGTAAACCACTGGTGCAGTGATAGCACATCAGGAAATACATGTGAGAGTGGGGGTGGGGGGGGGGGGGGGGTGGGGGGGGGGGAGGGAGGGAGGGAGAGAGAGAGAGATCTCCCTTGCAATAAGCTTAAACGTCTTCCAATCTACCGCACAGACGCACTACACAGTCACTACACTATGCGGTGAAATCCTGCGAAGCGCTTTGAGACGTCCTGCCGAGGAGAAGGGCGCAGTGTCGAACGCAAGGATGAATTATTTAGTATTATCGTTATCGTTGTTATTGATCGTTTAGTGGCTTCTGTCCTTCGCCCCGCGCCCTCCACCAAACCCAACCCCCACCCCTCCCCCCCGCCCCACACCCCCACACCCCCCCTGGACCCCACCTCTCTCGACCACTTCAACAGAGCACGCGGGGAACTGCGTCAAAAACAGCAGGATTTACTCCGGAACAGAGAGAAGACGTGGGAGCGGGGAGGAAACCTGATCGTCTCCGCAAAACGGCA
>CM068745.1:80755732-80795486 GCA_035084275.1 Hydrolagus colliei | reverse complement strand
TGTCATTTGCTGTTGCTGTTGTGCACATTTAATAAGAATAAGAATAATAATCCTTGCATTTTGATCTAGCGCTTTTCACATCTTATCGACGTCTCAAAGCGCTTCGCAGAATATACTGCAAAGTGAATTGACTGTGTATTTTGTGGGCGAAACGCGGCAGCCAATCGCGCACAGCAGCGTCCCAGAAACAGATTGAAATGACCAAATTTTATTATTGTGTGTTTTTTTGGACGGATTATTATTTGGCGCGTGTGTGTGTGTGGAGTAAGGAAACCTGCCCAAGGTTTCGCCCTGACCTGCCTGGATTCGAACACGGGTCTCAAGCGTGTAAGGCGAGTTCAAGCGAGTATATGGGCTGCTGTGTTCACCTGCAAATTACACAGTCATTGCACTCTACAGGAAGCATCTTGGAGCACTTTGAAATGTCCTCTTGAGTTGAAAGACGCTGCATCCAAACTTCTGTTAGTTTTACACCTGAGATGATTTTCCACTTCAGCTGATTGATTGGTTGGTTGGTCGGTCGGATCGGTCGATCGATTGAGGGTGGTCTAGCTGGACAAGTAGTAGGAAAGCTTGCCAGACAGTGCCATCGACATCAAGCTACCTGGTTTTAGCTGGTTAGACTCATAACAGATTCCCCAACAAGGTTCCCGAACCTTGGCTCCTGCTAGCCTGCGCCTAATACTTTAGGTAATTAGTTAAGCAGGATTTCTATGTTAGGGATTACCGGATTTAGGTAAGAAGGATATGTCCCCTCCAGGAAGAGAGAGAGTGCACATTCCTTTCCAACAATCTATCTGTGGGACGTTTCCAATGCCTAATAAACGTTGCATTTTGATTTTGGTATAGCGCTTTTCACCTCTTCTAGACGTCTCAAAGCGCTTCACAGAATATACTGTAAAGTGAATTGACTGCATATTTGGGGGCAAAACGTGGCAGCCAATCGCACACAGCAGTGTCCCCACAAACAGTCGTGGATTGAATTGACCAATTTTATCATTGTGTTTTTTTTGAGGAATTATTGTTAGACGCATGGAGCGAGGAAACTTGCCCAAGGTTTCGCCCTGACCTGCCTGGATTCGAACACAGGTCTGTCACACTTGTAAGGCGAGCGCTCTAACCACTGAGCTACAGTTCTCCAGGGTTAGGTGGGGTGCATGAAAATCTGCGAGTGGTTTGGATATGCTGAAGCACACAGATGGGTTTCCATGTGCGTCAGCCACTCGGATGATAAAAAAAATATATTGCCCCTAACGCCCCTACCCCCACCCACCCAGATCACCCAATCGACACACCTCCACTCCCACGGTAGCTTGATTAAATCAGAACTGCCAGGAAATAGACGGTGTCTCCTTGTTCCCGCCTGGTATAGATCGCTTTTATATTAGTGTCAGAGAAGCCATCTCTGCTCAGCTCAGCAAATCCTCAAAATCAATGTTCCAAGAAAAGTGACATTGGACTTTGTGATTCCCCACCTCCCCCACTCCCTTTCCCTCCTCCGCCAACTCCCTCCTCACCTCCCCCCCAGCCCCCCCCCCCCCCCACCCCCCCCCTGCTCAATACCCTCAATTTGACCTTCCACTGCTTGATCTGTTAACCCTTTATCAGCCCTGATGTTCGCTTTCCCCAGTCTGGTTTCCTCCCGCAAGGAGATTCCTTCCCCCCTCAACCCAGTCTATTGAGACCCCCGCTCCCTCTGCTAGACGTTGAGGGTTGGGAGGCCACTCGTTTTATGACCCCCTCGCCCCACCTTATCATTGGCAGGCGAGCTTTCAGCCATTCTGCACCCTCCTCCCAACCCTTCCAGTCCCCGCCACCTCTCCAGCTCTCTGTAACTCACCTGAAAGACTCACCCTTCCTCGTTTCCTCCAACCTTCTTCATTCACGGTCACCCTCCTACCCCCATCGCCCCTCGTGACTCCAGCCCACAGCTCAGCAAACCCCTCACTGTCTAAGCGCCCTAAACCTATTCTCGTCTGTGACATTCCGAGGGCAAGGAAGGAATTGCCACAAGCCTTATAGAGTTCAGTTGAGCGTGAGATGGGATTAATTGCATGCTTTCATTTTATCATCCACAGAAAGCTTCAATTTGTCTGTACTCTCGTCTTTGTGAGTCACTGAGGAATACTCCACAAATCCTTCTTGCCCGTGTGTGTGTGTGTATGTGTTATGTGTATGTGTGTGTGTGTGTGTGCGTCTGTATGCATGTGTTTGTGTGTGGGTGCACACACATTTCTGCGCATGCATGGGTCTTGTCTGTGTGTATGCAAATGTCCACACGGGTTCGTGCATGTGTAGTGTGTTGTGTGCGTTTGTGCATGTAATATGAGTGCATGCATGTGTGTATGTGGGTGTGCGTGTGTGTACGTTTGTGTGGATTCATGCCTGTGATGCGCGCTTGCACATGTGTGAGTGTGTGTGTGTGTGTGTGGGGGGGCATGTTCATGTAAGTGCGCGCGTGTATGCGTGTGCATGTATGCGTGTGTACACTAGTGAATAAGTCTGCACGTGTGGTGAATGTACTCGTGAGTGTGTGTGCGTGTATGTGTTCGTTCGTGTGCACACATCTATGTTTTATTTTTAACCCTACTCAATACCATTTCCTTTCTCCCTGCCCACACACGAGAGAGTGGAAGGCACTCGATCACATATAAAGCACATCAGCGTTCAGTGAGACAAAAACTCCCACAAAAGCAGTGTCCCGCAGGATTGAATTATCAATTTTTTTTTGTTGTTTTGCTTCTGGAGTATTATTATCCCCAGAAAAGTGATCCATCAATCGACCAACAACCAGTAAACACAGGCGTGTGGAGTGAGGAAATTTGCCCAACATTTTGCCGTGTTCGGAAACAGAACCCAGGGTCTCTCGCTTGCGAGGAGAGTCTCCATCACTGAGCTAGCGGACTCCTCACGGGGATTTTAACAAACAGCCCAGAGGCGGGTGAACAATTAGACAGAATGGGCATACCGGGATCCCACGGCACCTAAAGAGAAGGGAGTTTCTGGTGTCATGGCCAACAATCCCTCAAATTGTGGAGCTCCTGAGGCTCAGTGGTTAGAGCACTCGCCTAACAAGCGTGAGACCTGTGTTCGAATCCAGGCAGGTCGGGGCAAAACCCTGGGCAAGTTTCCTTACACTGCATACGCACCTAATAATAATCACTCAAAAAAAACCGCAATAATAAAATTGGTCATTTCAATCCACGACTTTGTGGGGACGCTGCTGTGCGCAATTGGCTGCCGCATTTCGCCTACAAATATACAGTCAATCCACTTTACAGTACATGCAGTGATGTGCCTTGAGAAGTCTGGAAGACGTGAAAAAGCGCTATATCAACCGCAAAGGATTATTATTATTATTAACTAAAGTTGGCTGTTGATGGAACAGTGCTGTGCATAAAAATGGCTGCCATGGTTTCCTACAAAATGAGCACAGTCACTACGCTTTACAGTATGTCCTGCGTTACGGGCGCTTTGAGCAGTCCCGATGACACGATAACACTCTATATCAAATGCAGGTATTATTAATTATTAACAATAACAATAATGTTTTTTATTTCTATTCATTGCTGTGCACACACATCAGTTGCCGATTCGCCTTCCAAAATATTCAGGCACGGCACTTTGCAATAGGTGACGTGTGAAAGGCTTTGAGACATCTCGACAATGTGATAAGGCACTCTGTCAAGTGCGAGATTGTTCGAACATTCTCCCTTCTCCAGAACCTGGGGCGGTGCTCTGCTCAGCGAAAAATTAATTTTTTTTTCTAACTCTTGCAATTATTACGGCCCCATTGACGTGAAATCGTTGTGTTCCAATAACTTTCGAGGTGATGACGATGATCTATTTTTACGGCTCCACTTTGATTAGAGCTCCCTGAGTAATCTGGTTCAGCGTTGGAGGTTGGGTTAGCCCGTGATTCCATTAGCAAACGACTGAGCGTGAAAATTATTATAATAATATCAGTAACAATCCTTGCATTGTGATATAGCGTCTTCCAGATGTCTCAAAGCGCTTCACGGAATATACTGCATACTGCACGATAGGACTCCTAAATATTGATTCAGGATTCTTAATGACTTGAGGCAATTGACTAAAATTAAACCATGATCAATTCACAGCAGCAGATCATTAACATCTGCCTGAACAGACACTCACACCAGCTTAAGAGCCACTAAGAATGGGTGACTCCTTTGCGGCTACCTGTCTGTGTTGGGTTGGTGTGATAAAACAATACCAATCTTCTATTTAATATAGCGCCTTATGACGTCTTCGAGATGTTCTCAAAGTGCTTTATAGAATACACTGTAAAGAGTTTTAGTAATAACAATTATCCTTGCATTTGATATAGCGCTTTTCACGTCTCAAAGCGCTTCCAGAATCTACTCTAAAGTGAATTGACTGTGTATCTGTGGGTTGAAACGCAACCAGCCAATTATGCACAGCAGTGTCCCACAAACAGTCGTGGATTGGAAATGACCACTTTTATTATTGTGGTTTTTTTTGGGGAGGGATTATTATTAGGCGCGAGTAAGGAAACTTGCCCAAGGTTTCGCCCTGACCTGCCTGGATTTGAACATAGGTCTCATGTTTGTAAAGCGAGTGCTCTAACCACTGAGCTACAGGACTCCACCATATGGAACTGTACTTTGTGGTCAACACAGCCAATCGCACACAGCACTGTCCCACAAACAGTCATGGATTGAATGACCTCACGTTTTTTTTCGAGGGATTATTAGCCCCAGAAAGACATCCGCCAATCGACTAGCAATAGGATTCCTACTTACTGCTAGGTAACCAGAGCATATAGAGCAAGGAAACTTGCCTAAGGTTTTGATCTGCCCAGGAATCGAACCCAGATCCCCTGGCTTGCGAGAAGAGTGCTCTAAACCTCTAAACACTACACTGCGGGATACCTCACACAATCTCCTTGGTATCTGAGCTGGTTCTAAGGTCAACTGGGGGGGGGAGGGGGTGGGTGGGGGGAGTGGGAAGTGGGCCTTGAAAGTCCAGTCTTTATCCATTCGGGGTGCAGTACTCCAACTCCAGTCTCCAAATACACCGTCACTTGCCAGGCAAATGCTATCAATAGACAAGCCGTTCAGGTTTAACTGGTTATATTCCAGGAAACACAATCCTAGTTTAACGCCAGCATCAGCCTAGAATTCTCCTGTGGATCTCCTGTAGCTCAGTGGTTTGGAGCACGCGCCTCATCTCACAAGCGTGAGACTTGTGTTGGAATCCAAGCAGATCAGGGTGAAACCTTGGGCTAGTTTCCTTACTCCACACACGCGCCTAACAATAATGCCTCCCCCAAAAAAACCACAAGAATAAAAAAATTGTCATTTTCAATCCACGTCCTGTTGTGCTCAATTGGCTCCCGCGTTTCGCCCACAAATATACCATCCATTCACTTTACCGTATATTCTGTGAAGCGCTTTGAGACGTCGATAAGTTGTGAAAAGCGCCATATCAAATGCAAGGATTATTATTACATTGTAATGCATGAGCTCAAAGTCCCTGATGTGGAGCGTGTAATCCCAACGTTCTGACTCAGAGGCGAGAGTACGATCGCCTGAGCCAGGCTGATGTGTAAGACTCTCTTTATTTTCCACCCCCTCATTCAGCTGCTTGTGTAGCGTATGCGAGATGGGAAGGGGGCGTAAGGGTGTTGTATTGTACTGTACATAAAAACTACATGAAAGGTGCCTTTGTTGCTTCCAGCAAGCATCAGAGATTTGACCTTGGCACAATTTGCCTGCTATTGTTAAGCCCACTGAATGGAAAATAATACAGTTATCAATCACAATACTTGGACTAAGTTGGATAGAATGTTTGTGTGGTGTGTGTGTATGTGTGTGTGTGTGTATGTATGTGTGTGTGTGATGTATGTGTGTGTGTGTATGTATGTGTGTGTGTGTGTAGTGTGTGTGTATGTATGTGTGTGTGTGTGTGTATGTGTGTGTATGTGTGTGTGTGTGTGTGTGTGTGTGTGCATGTGGCCTTCATCATATCCCGGCTCGACTACGCCAACGCCAATACTCTGCTTCCCAATTCCTCCCCCACAGGCTGCAGATAATCCAGAACTCTGCGGCCCGTGTCCTCCACCACTTCCAAGCCCCCATCCTTGCCCGACTCCATTGGCTCCCCATCTACCCAGAGGATCCAATTCAAGATCCTGGTCCTCACATTCAAAGCCCTCCAACCTGCCCGCCCCCTCCGCTCAGCAGGCTCCGGCCTGCTTCATGTTCCCTGACCCACCTGCCCAAACATTGGCGGGCGAGCCTTCAGCTGCTCTGCCCCCAACCTCTGGAACTTCATCCCACAGTCCCTCCGCCTCACCTCCTCCCTGGCCTCCTCCAAGTCCCGCCTCAAGACCCTCCTATTTGACAGTCGCATCAGTCACCCCAAACACCCCCCCTTTCACTCCACCCTCCCCATCCCCGACCCCAGCTTGGGTCTGAAACAATGATTGTCCAGCACCTTGGGACATCCTCCTGATGCAAAAGGCTCTACATATACAAGTGTAATTTTGACTTGAGCTCACATAGTAGCCTTGGGCTAATGTGGAGCCCTGTATCTCAGTGGTTAGAGCGCTCACCTTGTTAGCAAGAGACCTGGCTTCGATACCAGTCAGGACAAAACCTTGGGCAACTTTTCTTATTTCACACGCTTGATAATAATCTCTTGGGAAAAAAAACTGTCAATTGACTTTCTATGATTCGATGAAGTTTCGCCCACAAATATACTGTCAATTCATAAAGGCAACAAGAGCTGTTTAGTTTCTTGTTCAACATTTCTGAACGGGGCCATGTCAAGACCATAAGACCATAAGAATTAGGAGCAGGAGTAGGCCGTTCAGCCCCTCGAGCCTGCCCCGCCATTCAATAAGATCATGGCTGATCTTCTGACCTAACTCTAATTACCTGCCCCATCCCCATATCCCCTAATTCCTCTATTTTTAAAAAAATCTATCAGTCTCAGCCTTGAAAATGTTGGAATAGATACTTGACCTACCATCCTCTGATGATGCAAAACCATCCAACCCACCCCTCCCCGCCTTGCCCCCACTCCCCCCCCCCCCCACTCCCCCCAACACTGCAGTGGGCAAAATGTAGTAGTGTACAGCTGGCTCAAAAAAGCAGTTGTGGACTGAGTGACCAAATTATTTATTTATTTTGAAGGGAATATTACTTCTGCAAAAATCGACTGCAGATGGACTAACAGCACAGTTCCTACTTACTGATAGGCTCTGGGACGCCGCCCGGCGTGGAGGGCGCTATACAAATCAAAGTTGTTGTTGTTGTGGGTAAACAGAGACGTGGGTAGTAGCAAGGACGTCCTTGAGACGTCTTCCGGACGCGGAAGGCACTGTACAAATGTAATTTTGTTGTGGTCGTCGTAAGGAAACTAAGGTTTGTCGTAAGGAAACTAACCTTGCCTAAGGTTTCGCCCGCCTGGGAATTCGAACACAGGTCCTCTCGCTTGCGAGGCGAGCCCACTAACACCACTCTACAGGACCCTGCACAATCCTGTGCACAGGATACACAGCCTAATCCCAAATCAGCAATCTCCTTGTGTTGTGAGCTTTGCTAACGGTTGAGGTTAATGGCTTTTGGTCATCCAGTTCTCAGCTACAGTGAAGTTTTGTATTACAACACTGGAAAACTATTTCTGCCCAGCGCAGCAAATAATAATTTATTGTCTGAGTTTACGAGGAATGCCTTTAGCCTTCTCTCTATCTATCATCTTCTCTGTCTCCAGCGTTCACACACTCATCCATCACCAGCTATCTCTCCTCAACCTCCTTGATGGCTTCTTTGTTCAATTTATACACCATGTAATTTCTCTTCTCCCCCCCTCTCCCCGCCCTGCTTCAGGTCTTCACTCCTTGAATTTTGATTCCCTCCCCCACTCTACTCCGCTCACTGCTGTCCGCCCTTCCCCCTATCTCTTCCCGAGTCCCACCTATGAAGCCAGGCTGAATGGTCGATCATCAGTAGTGCTCTCTAGAGCTGCCACAGAGCTGTCTATTTAGCTATTGCACTTCCAAGTCCACCGACTGAGCTCTGTGAGACAAGTTTCCTTACTCATCACCCATCTGTTTACCTAGCAGTAAATAGGAATCCGGTTGTTACTTAATTGGTGGATCGCTTTCCAGGAGTGATAATCCCTCCCCCCACCCAAATAATAATAAGAATATGGTCACTCAATCCATGACTCTTTGTGGGACACTGCACAATTGGCTGCCGTGTTTCTCCCACAAAATATACAGCCAATTCACTTCACTGTTTATTGCATGAAGTGCTTCGAAGACGTGATGAGGTATTGTATAAAATTTAAGAATTAATTTTTATTTTAAAAAAATCCTACAAAATTGGAACCTGTGTCAGGATGTCAGGAAAAGGGGGCCACATTTCGCAATTACATGAGATTATCCTGTACGTAATCATTCCCTTCAAAAACGTTCAGTCGTTCAACAATAACAACAACAAAATTACATTTGTGGAGCGCCTTTCACACCACGACTGTTCGTGGGACACTGCCGTGCACGATTAGCCCACAAAATACACAGGCGATCCACTTTACAATATGCTCCTTTGACAGCACCTCACAGAATGTATTGCACCACCTATTGGCAGTTATTAAACGTTTCCCTGAATAAGACGAGAAAGACTTAAGGAAAATCTGCAAAATATCAAGTGCATCTATGAAAGGGCAGGATTTTTTTTGCTTGCTCTCGCTCTCTCTCTCCCCCCACAACCCGCTCATCCACACCCCACTCTCTCTGCTGTTGTTCTCACATGGGGGCAACTACAAAATGAGAGCATTCGGTGAGTCGTATTTGACCGCAAAATGCAGAAACTCTTCCATCAGTGGCAACGCAGAGAGGCGTCCTGTGAATATCTTGTACCAGTAATTAGATTTTTCATTAAATGCCATTTCGCTGGTGCCGAAGCGAGATGTGAATGTCATCTACATAATAAACTGTGGTCTCGAAAAATCATATGTTGAATCGCAAAAGTCGTCAAAATAATTAAAATAATAATAAACCGTGCATTTGTACCAGAGCTTTTCATGGCAGGCGGACGTCTCAAACTGTTTCATGGAATTTTACTGTGTAGTTGTAAAGTGTAGTGACTGCATATTTTGTGGGTGGTCGCAGCAGTCAATTTGTGCAAAGTAACCCCAACCCTGCCCCCCGCCCCCCCACCCACACTACACACATAATGACAATTTTATTTTGGGGGTTTGATTCCCGAACGGAGTAAAACCTTAGGCATGTTTCCTTATTCCATACGCCTAGCAGTAAGTGGGAACCCAGTGATTGGTTGATTGGCGGATCACTTTCCACTGGTACTATTCCTTCCCTCCCACCACAAAATAATTGGGTCACTCAAGCCACTAGTGTTTATGGGACACTGCCGTGCGCAATTGACTGCTGCTTTTCACCCACAGAACACACAGTCATTCCACTTTACAGTATATTCTGTGAAGCGCTTTGAGACATCTCAATGACATGATATATGCAAGTACTGTATTATTATGATTGTTATTACAGCCTTTCGCCAGCTTCTACTCCTCCATCTAGCAGAGCAAATAGCTGGGTATTTATGTTGATTGCCTCTCTGGTGCTTTACCATGTTTTAAGGTATCATTAAAATATAAGCTCTCTCATGTCTGCCCTCTCGCCATTAAACTTGCCTCCTGTGTTTGCTCATTAGATTTGTCATTACGTGTTCAATGCATCCCCAAGTGATCATCTCCCACCCTCCCCCTCATGCCACCATTGTACAGATGAGTTTGCAGCAGGAAATAAATGTCAGCTGAGAGAAACATTCCCTCTGGGACTTCAGGCAAAGCCCCTTCCCCCCCACCCCTCCCCCTGCCTCCAGCACAAGTGCAGCTGATCAATATTTTTTGAATCAGCTGAACAGAATCTAAAAGGAATTGTGCTAAGCTAACTGTCCCCCAGCTGAGAGGAAGCACTGTAGAGGTTTGTTTTTTTGTACGATATTAAATAGATTCGATAAGGCAGAGGCTGACAGCCTTGTTGGTGATGCCCAAAAGGAAACAAAATATGACAGATTAACAGTCCTAATACCACACTTTGCAGGCAGATCTAATAGTATGAATCATACCGTTTGGTACACCACCTCTTACGATGGCAGGACCTGTTAAATGCAAGGATCCATAGAATCATAGAATTTTACGGCACAAAAGGAGGCCATTCGACCCATCTAGTCTGTGCCGGCTCTTTGAACAGAGCAACTCAATCCCACTGCCCCGCGCTCTCCCCATAACCTAACAGACCTGTTCTTCCTAAATAAAGATCAAATTCCCTTTTAAAAGCTGTTATCGAATCGGCCTCCACCACCTTTTCAGGCAACGCGTTCCAGATTCGAACAACCCGCTGAGTGAAAACATTTCTCCTCAGCTCCCCTCTGCTTCGTTTTGAGACTATTTTAAATCTGTGACCATGCGTCAAAGATTCGCCCACCAATGGAAACAGTCTTTTCCTATTCACTCTGTCGAAACCTCTCATAATCTTAAGCCTCTATCAGGTCTCCTCTCAATCTTCTTTGTTCTAGAGAGAATAAGCCTACCCTGTCTAGCCTTTCCTCGATAGTTATTATTATATACTGTAGCGACTGTGGAAGCACTACATCAGCGAGCGAGTGGTAAAACTGTGGAATAGGCTCCCTGGGGAGATGGTGGGGTTGAACCCACAACCTTCTTTCTGACTCAGGGGGCGAGATGTTTAAAACCGAGGTCCTCATCTGTAACCTGTTCAGTTGGACATTGGAGACCTTGCGATGCTAGTCAATGGTTGTTTAGGGTGGGGACAGCACTACACACAAATCGGCTGGCACATTTTGAGGACCGATAACACAGTGGCGGTAGTCTTCCCATAGAGTGCTCTGAGACGTCTCGACGAAGTGTTAAGGACACTGTTCTTGAAACTCAGCGATTATTTATTCGTCGCAGACAGGCGAAGGCTCAAACAGTTCGAGCTTTGGTAAAGGGACGCCGAGGCGCAGCACAAGACGCGGATGTCTTAGATTTGGGGCGCAAATCGGACTGATAAACAGGTTCAGGGTTTGATGGAAGCACACGGCCAAGCTCGCAGACACAAACAATGGAAGGCAGAGAGTAAAAAGCTTGCTGAATAATGGATGCGCATTGCCAGACTGCATTGCCAGGTTTCCCCTCAGACAGCAACTTGAGCTGAGTCTTTAGAGCAAAGCAACCTCATCACTCAGCCTTGCACAAGAAAGTCCCCAAAGTAGCCCTGCTGCTTTAAGCTGAAGGAATTGCTGGAAAATCGACCTCATTTGCCATGAGGTACAGGAACATTTATCTTTTATTTAGTGCTGTAACATTCTCCGTACGTGTGAGTTGCAGAAACGGTGGTGGCAGAAACAGGAAGGGAGGGAATTGGATGCAAGCAGGGCAGAGGGCTCATTCCCCAGCTCCCACCCATTGAAAACACATGTTTATCCCAGCACACTCACAGCCCACCCACCCTGCATTTGATACATCACCTTATAACATTGTTGAGATATCTGGAAGAGCTTCACGGGGTATTTTGTAAAGTGGATTGACTGTATGTTTTATGTGCGGTGGTCCACTGCAAATTGCCCACAGCTATGTCCCACAAACAGTCATGGATTGGGTGACCATTTTTTGTTGGGGGGTGGGGGTGATGGGGGTGGTGCTGGGTGTGGGGGAGGGGTGCGGGATTATCACCCGCAGAAAGCGATCTGCCAATCGATCAATATGGAGAAAGGATTTGCACTGCCACAGGAATCAAACCCAGGTCCTGTCGCTTGCGAGGAGAATGCTCTAACCACTGAGCTATGCGACTCCAAATGCAAGCTACAGGGTGACAGTGTGACCCACAAAGTGCTTTGTGACGTCCTTCCGACACAAAAGACACTGTACTGAAGTAATGATTAGTATTACAGGTGAAAGTGTTACCAAATGAGCCAAGTGATTCCTTCTGATAATCACATATCACATTTAACCACCTTCCCCAGGCCACCCATTCTATTTTCGTTCAGTCTGACACAAGCGGAATCCCGTCACCGTGCTTAGGTGTACCCCAAACCAAATTGACAATTCCAGACATCCCGCCTACACATGGAAATCCCAGAGATGGATGGTCGAAAGGGAATGCACGCAGGTCTAACTAGCAAAAACTTTTTTATTCTTATTGTTATCTGGCGAGCTATCCCACTGCTTGTCCAGCTAGTACAACAACAACAACAAAAATACATTTATAGAGCGCCTTTCACGTCGGGAGGACGTCCCAGGTCAGGATCCATCAGGGGAAAAGGGTCGTGGTAGGGGGAGGGGAAGGAGCGTAGGAGAGGGGAAAGAGTTAGGAGGGGAGCAGAAGGCACGGTCGAAGAGGAAGGTATTAAGACCGGCCTTGAAGGAAGAAAAGGAGAAAGTGAGGCGAAGGGATTGCGGGATGGAGTTCCACAGTGTAGGAGCAGAGAGGCTGAAAGTCCAGCAAATGATGGTAGACCGGTTAGGGAGGTGGACACGGAGCAGGCTGAGTGGAGGGGATGGGCGGCTGATAGGGAGACGGCAGGTCGGAGAGATAGGCGGGGGCAAGGCCGTGAATGGCCTTGAAGGTGAGGATGAGGATCTTGAATTCGATCCTCTGGAGGATGGGAAGTCAGTGGAGACAGGCAAGGGTGGGAGTGATGTGGTCGCGGAGCCTAGTGTGGGAGAGTACACGAGCTGCAGAGTTCTGAATAATCTGCAGCTTGTGAAGGGAGGAGCTGGGAAGGCCGACGAGGAGAGAATTCTCGTAATCCATCCTAGATGTAATGAAAGCGTATATGAGTGTTTTGGCAGCATGCGGGGTAAGGTAGTGGCGGAGTCTGGCAATGTTACGGAGTTGGTGGAACGCTGTACCGGTCATGGCGCGGATATGAGGGAGGAAGGACAGTTCGGGGTCAGACAACACCTATTACCACCCTAGCATTGGGGCTCTGGCTTGCAGGCTTAATGGGGGGCTGAGTAGGAGGATTCCCTGCCACTCCCGTGATCGATTTGCCTTTCCAGATCCTGCCAATCAGCCAGTCTGGGCTGGGCTATCATCAGCATTCCCCATCAACATGCTGACCTGATGCTTTAATGACCGAATGCTAATTAGCACATCAAACATGGTATTTTTTCACCTGTGGCAACCACGTTTTAGGTCTGCTCTCAAAGCTGATCTCACAGTTGTGTAAATCGAATCTCCTGTATGTAGGGCACTGACACTGTGTAGGGCTATTTAGTTTGGCTTCACTTTAATCTCCTCTCCAGTTTCCCTCTGGCTACTAAATAATGAAATGGATTCACGATGACTTAGGCATGCTACAATACCTTGCTCTTCCAGCTGCCTGTGCGCACACAGTAACGCAACACCACTTTGTTATCAATGTGTGTGTTTATCAGTTGTGCGACGAGTGATTATGTTACCAGGTACACAGCGCTGGACCGAGGTGTTAAAATAGCCAGACCCTCTGTGACGGTCTCTAGTGTGGTACCTGAGCCAGGCGGGTCTGCAGTATTCCAGGGCACTGCCGATGACAACTCAGCCCAGCCTGGCTCATTGGCAGGACTTGGAAATGTAGACCAGTCTCTTGGGACAGGGAGATATCCACTCAGATCCACGCACACTGTCTGTTGTATTTTGCCGACAGATAGACAGTGACTGCGTATTGATGGATAGGGCTCTGTTTCTTTCTGTTGCACACTAGTCAACTTGTCCGCTCCCTCCGTTCAGCAGACTCTGGACTGCTCCACCGTCTGGTCCGCTCCACCATGTTGTAACAATACAACAAAATTAAACTCGTATAGCACCATTCAAGATAGGAGGATGTCCCAAGGCGCTGAAACATTAAGTAGGAAACCAGTTGTTAGTCAATTTGGGTAATAATCCCTTCAGAAAAATAACTAATTTGATTACTTGATCCACGACTGTTTTGGGACAATGCTGTGTGCAATTGATTTGACCACAAAATAAACGATAAATTCTGTGAAGCGCTTTGAGACGTCTCAATGATATACTATCTCAAATGCAAGGATTATTATTATTTTAAACTGCAGTGACTGTGAGATTTTTGGGTGAATGCAGCAGCTAGTATGAATAGCCAGGATTCGAATGACCAATTTTTTTTTATCAGGGGAGAATGTCAACCCGTTTGTCTTTATCAACAGCACTACAGGATCTTTAACATCCACTTCAACAGGTCATCAGATTAACGTCTCATCCGAAATAGACTACCTCTGACAGTTCGATGCTCCCCCCAAGTCCTGCACTGGAGTGTCAGCCTGGACTGTGAGTAACAAATCCCCAACTTATACTCACAATCTTCTGACTCAGAGATGAGAGTCAGAGGGTTGCGGCTTCAAGATCCCATAAGACCTGCGTTCGAATCCAGGCAGGTCAAGGTGAAACCTTAGGCAAGTTTCTTTACTCTACATGCTTGATAATAATCCCTCCAAAAAAAACACAATCATAAAAATTAGTCATTTCAATCCACGACTGTTTATGGGACACAGCTGTGTGCAATTGGCTAGCACATTTTGTCCAGAAATATAGTCAATTTACTTTGCAGTATATTCTGTGAAGCACTTTGAGACTAGACGTCTCAAAGACGTGAAAAGCGTTATATCAAATGCAAAGATTATTATTATTAGATCAAATTAAGTGTTAAGGAGCCTGCATCACGACTGGAGAAAAGAAGGGAGTTTCTTTCTCCCAGTGATTTCCTGAAGGTGCTCTTGTGAGTGATGTTAGCAATGGCAGATTAAGGATAAATAGACATAGACACCTCTCCGCCTCAGGCAGGGTGATGGGATCATGTTGAAAGGTAGCCAGAGCTGTGAAACTCAAGGCTCATCAACAGTACAGGAATGACGTGGGTTTGCAATGGGATCTGGGTGTGACCAGCTCAAAGCTCCCAACCGCAGCTTTATGACGCTGAGAAGAGGCTGAGAACCAGGTGTGACAGGTCAATTGACCACATCTTCATTCCGTTAAAGTGTGATATATCATTTAGCCACTCACTCCAGAGATGTCCACACTACCATGGGCAGACAGAGCAGTTATTGGAAGCAGGGAATCCTTCCACTCAGCTCCTGTTAACCCTGCAAGCCGAAGCCCTAGGTACAGTAGTGTGGTCCCAACTAGACAAGCAGTGGGAAAAGTTTGCCAGTCAATGCTCTCAATGACACACTATGCAGTTTTAGCTGGTTAGACTCCAGCAGTTCCCCCCAACTCACACTCTGTGGTTTCCCCCAATGGTAGGGTTACCCACCCAGTATAGTGCAGAACATTGCATTGTCAGATGAGACGTTAAAACTGAGGTCCTATCTGGGCATCTTCAGGTGGATGTTAAGGATCCCGTGGCGCTATTTGAAAAGAGAAGGGGGTTTCTCTCTCTCTCTCTCTCTGATTGTCCTGGCCAACAATTCCCCCGCATAAAATAAAATTCACCACCCACTCCATGTTTGTGTGCAAGTTGCTGTGTACAAATTGGCTGCCCCATTTCGCCCACAAAACACAGTCTTTGCAGTACAGTATGTCCTGCGAAGCGCTTTCATGCCACGTCCTCCCGATGTGGACGACATGATAGCAAATGCAAGGATTGTTGTATTCAAACCGAATGGTCAGACGGGCTAAGCCTGAGTAGAATTTTGGACCTCCAATATCCTGAGCAGATTAATAATAATAATACTAATAATGGCATTTGATATAGTACATTATCACCTCTTGAGACATTCTGTAACGCTTCACAGAATGTATTGTAAAGTGAATTGACTCTGTATTTTGCATAAGTATTGTTTACAGTCCACCTGATTTTGCTATCCTAAACCCAACTACCTGATCTTTTCTCCCCCCCCTCACAACCCCTTCAATTGAAACCCCCTCCTTTCTGTCTTCAATTCCCACCCGAAACCTATCACTTCAATGGCACCTCTTCCCCACTTCCCTCATTTTCCCTTCTCCACCTCGCTCTGCATCCATCTATGTAAAGCAGTCTAATACATTATCCTGCGTGTGGAAGCTGTATAATAATGTAGAGTTCCGTAGAGTAGTGATTAGAGACCTCATCTCATTTGCAAGAAGACCCAGGTTCAATTCCCGAGGGGGCGGGGGGTTGGTGGGGGCGAAACATTAGGCAAGTTTCTTTGTATTCCACACAGCTGATTATCTAGGAGTACCAGGTTGGTTGTTAGTCGATTGGCGGATTGATTTCTAGTGGTAACAATCACAGCCAAAAAAAATTTGGTCATTCAATCTGTGTCTGATTCTAATAATAATAATCCTTGCAATTGATATAGCACTTTCCAAGTCTTCTAGACGTCTCAAAGCACTTCACAGAATATACTTGAATTGAAACGTAATTGAATTGATTATGTTTTGTGGGAGAAATACGGCAGCCAATAGCACACAACAGTGACGCATAAACAGTCATGGATTGAAATGGCCAATTTATTATTTGTTTTTGAGGGATTATTATCAGGACGTGGAGTAAGGAAATTTGCCTAATGTTTCATTCTGTCTGGAACAGCACCCACGTCTGAGCAAAAGGATTCCTTATGGGATACTGCTGTGTGCTATTGGCTACTAAGTTTCATCCACAGTCAATTTACTTTACAATATGTTGTGTGAAGTGTTTTTAGAATAATATTCCCTCAAAAAAATAATAAATTGGTCAATTCAATCCATGACTGTTATGGGGACACTGCTGTGCGTAATTGGAAGCTTTAGTATCCATCTGGACAGACACAACAATATATAAATGTAAGTTGTTACAATTCATTTTTAAAATGTTGTCTGTTTCACCCAACCGACCATCTCCTCTCTGTTTCCCCCATCCCGGTCCCACCTGCCTTCCCACCACCCCCACAATGCCAAAAACTGTCACACACCTTGCCAGTCAACATAATTAATACTGTTTTTATTGACACACGTAAAAAACGCAATCAAATGGTCGGCTTTTCCTTGTGCTCTTGTGAAGGAGAGACACCTTCTTGAACAAAGAATAATTATATAAAAATATATACGTTTTAAAAAGTAATGTAATGCCTATTTCAATGGAGTTGGGGGTGGGGGGGGTTGTTACAATGTCAATGTGTGTGTGATACTTTGCACATTTCACCTCTTCGCCTCCTCTCCTGTTGGCCCTCTTCTTAACCCTTGTTAACCCTTCAAGTTATGTTGGGACATTCTCTTGATGTGAAAGACAGTGTATAATTTGAAATTATATTGTACCACAAGCCAAAGCCCTAACAGGTAAGGTGGTCCTAGCTGGTCAAGCAGTGGGAAAGCTTGCCAGACAGCGATATCGATAGCAAACTATGAGGTTTTAGCTGGTTGGACTCCAGTAGTTACCCCAACATACGCTCTGGGGTCCCCAAGCCTTGGCTCTCGCCAACCTGTGCCTAATACTTTTTGAAATTGGGCAAACAGGATGTTTTATAATAATAATAATCCTTGCATTTGATATAGTGCTTTTCACATCTTATCAACGTCCCAAAGTGCTTCACCGAATATACCGTAAAGTGAATTGACTGTATACTTGTGGGCAAAACACAGCAGCTAATTGCGCACAGCAGTGTCCCACAAACAGTCGTGGATTGAAATGACCAATTTTTATTATTATGTTTATTTTGGGATGGATTATTATTAGGTGTGTGGAGTAAGGAAACTTGCCCAAGTTTTCGCCTTGATCCACCTGGATTCGAACACAGGTCTCAAGCTTGTAAGGCGAGTGCTCTAACCCCTGAGCTACAGGAGCTCCACTAGGCAGAGAGTGCACATTCAACTCCAGACACATGGAAATTTCCATGTATAGCTGGCGTACGCATGTGGAACTCTCAGTCTGGTTCAGAGACCCTTAAGCACGGTGATGGGTGTGTATGCCAGACAGACACCAAGCTGACCAAAAGAATAATGGAAGCCAGAAGTTAGTTTTGGTTTAGAGTTAGCTGTCACCTGAGCACCCTCTGCTGTCAGGATCAGGAACAGCGTAATTAGCCCCGAGTCACAGAAGTGACATGGAGTGTAAATAGGCCAATCTGCCCACCCAGTCTGCGCTGGTGGTTCTATTCCAAATGAGTTCACATCCATTTTATTTCCAGCTGTCTGGCGCTCATGCCCTCCATTCCACCATCGGCGGCCACACTTTCAGCCATTATTTCACTCCTAATACAACAACAACAACAACAACAAAATTGCACTTATATAGCGCCTTTCACGTTGGGAGGACGTCCCAAAGCACTGAACAGTATGGTCGGGACCCGAGCGGGGGGGAGGTGGGTGGGGGTGGAGGATCGGGGTCGGGGGAAGGGGAAGAAGAGTAGGAGAGGGGGAAGAGTTAGTGGGGCAGCCGAAGAGGAAAATCTTGAAGGAGGAAAAGGAGGAAGCAAGGCAGAGGGGATGGAGTTCCACAGTGCAATACCCCCCTTTCCTCCATCCCCCTGGCTCGGCGTCATGCTCTAACACTGTCAAGTGGTCTGGGACACTACCCTGTGTTATACAAATTCACAGTGTTGTTGTTTAAGATAATGGAATTGTTTGAATGATCAGCTCTCGTAATGGACATTTCAAAATATGAATATTTTCTCCAATAAAAGCGTATGGAAATGAGACAAAAAAGTACTGATTCCTATCTCTTCGACTAATGTTTCCGGAGAGAAGAAATGACCAGGGATAAACGATAATAATCCTTGCTTTTGATAAAGCACCTTCACGTCACAAGCACATCTCAAAGTGCTTCGCAGGATGTTTTTACCTTTAGAGTGCAGTGACTGTGTATTTTTTAGGCAACATATATAAATGTAAATTTGTATTACATTGGTATATTCAGTCCTTGTCCTTGTCCAATCCATGTCCTTGGCCCAGCCTGCCCCACCCATCGACATTTGGGCCTTCAGCCTTTCTGCCCCCAACCCACTTTGGAACTCCATTCCACAGTGCCTTCGTCTCAAGGAATAATAACATTCCTTGCCTCCCCAAAGGAACATCTCAACAACTTTTCAATCGTGCCTTTGATCACCCTTTTACCCAATCTACCTCTCTATGTCCTCCAACCCTCCTGATCCCAACACCCAACTTGGGTCAAAATTCCTGACTGCCCAGTGCCTTGGGAAGTCCTGCTGATGTGAAAGGTACTATACAAATGTAATTTGTTGCTGTTGTTTAACCCACGTCCACCTGAGACACTAATGGAAAAGAGGAAGGAGTTTCTCTCTCCAGGTGTCCTGTCTGACAATCCTCCAGATGAAAATCTGGTCACTTGCTCCATGGTCACTACACTTGACGGTGAATCCCATGAAGTTCCTTGCGGCGTTTCGATGACGCAATGTGGGTACAAGAATTCTATATTACTGAGAGCCTTTGAAGCTGGACCCTTGAGGGTGGGCAGGGTGTCAAGAGGAGTGAGTTGGCAGATCTGGTGACCATCTGGCTTCACCTCAACCCCTAAACCGTAGTCACGTGTTTCGTGCTTTTAGGTACAATGCTGGGCTGATTCAGTATCGGCCACTGGCGTTCCGAGTCTCGATTCACATTTTGTGCCTTGGGAGAAAAGTGAAGAAAAAGAGATATGTCACAATCAGTACAATCTTAATAATAATCCTTGCATTTGATATTACGACTGATCACTTAATTGAGACATCTCAAAGCTCTCCACGCCTAAAGTGGATTGACGTACATTTTGTGGGTGAAACTCTACAGTACACAGCAGAATCATGTATTGAGTGACCAATTTTTTGAGGGGTGGGAGGTTCAGGAAACTTAGCTGAGATGCCAAACGAATTCTATAAAATAAGATTTTTTGTGGTCAGCCAGATGTCTGACACATGCAGGAACCTATCATCATGCTTAGGAGTATCCAAACCAAACTGAGAATTCCATGTGTCCCACCTACACATGGAAATCCCAGAGATAAATTGTTGGAATGGTATGCACTCTTTGTCCCTGGAGGACACATCAGGCTCACCTAATTTGGGAAAAGTATTAGGCGTAGGTTTCAAGAACCAAGGTTTGGAGACCTCAGAGTGTGCTGGACTGCTGTTTGGCAAGCTTTCTCACTGCTTGTCCAGCTAGGACCACCATACTTGTTAGGGCTTTGGCTTGTAGGGTTACAACAGGTCTGCCCTTTCAGGTCCTGCAGATGAGCCAGGCTGGGCTGTGCTGTCATCAGCAGTGAGAGCCCTCGAATACTGTGGACCCATCTGCCTCAGGAACTGGACAAGAGCCCAACAGAGGGCTGGTTGGATTGTGGTATTCCTTTTATAAAATCATAAATTAGCGTGCGTTAAACAGGCAGCAGAAATTTAGGGACTGAGGCTTGGGTCTATTTCAGTGGCCAATAAGTCAGTGTTTGAAAGGTGGCCCTAATTGCCATGTGTGGTTTGGCTGGTGGGTCGCTCAGTAGGGCTGTATCTGTGTCTGGAATACCTGCGGCCACAGACAAATTATAACAGTGACTTCCGGCTAACTCTGAAGTCATTACTGAGCAGTGCTCCCTTCCGCGCTTGCTCACCTCTGAAGTGTTGCTCAGCACCGTTCTGCTGCTTCGCTGGGACTGTATATCTGTGAAGCCAGGTGACGGATAGCCTATTAACAGAGCGGTGAGTCAGTGAGTGAGTGATGACCAATGTTCTTGTTCTGAAGCAACTTGACAAAATAGCTTATATTTCTCTCGACCTGGCTCAGTCAGTGGTACTCTCGCCTCTGAAGCAGTAAGGATCACCAAACTAACTTCAAGTTTTGCTGCTGATGTTATTATCTCACCTCTCTACCTGACCCCACTTTTCTCCTTTCTCCTTTCTCCTCTCTATCTCTCTCTCAAACCCTCTCTAACCCTGTCATCACTATCTCTAATTCTAAACCCTGTTCTCGGCACCCCAGAATCTTATCATACACCCAGCACTGCTCTCCTTAGCACCACCACCCCCCCACCACCTCCCCCATGTCAGTTGGCTGTCTATGCCTCGCTGATTCCTTGATCGATCATTCTTAGTCTTGGCGTGTGCATTTTGGCTACCACCCTGACCTGAGCTGCTTTCCCCCAAAACATCCCTATCTCTATTCTCTATCCCTCATCACTCCCGCTCTGTCCTCCTCTCCATCGGCCTTCTCGCGTCATATCCCCACTTGACCACGCCACAGCCTCCCCCTGCTCCATACTGGGGATTCCTCCATATTCAACGCCTTGGGAAGTCCTCCCGACATGAAAGGCGCCATACAAATGTAAACAGTTGTTGTTGTTCAAGCTCCCAGGGTTGGTATTTTGAACTCATGTTGACAATCCTGGGTTGACAATCATTGCGGGGGCAATTAGGCGCCTTTGAATGAGGCATTACTTTTTCAAACCCATATAAGATATTATTACACCTGTGTGAGGTGCCCTTCCCTGTCCTCTCTCAAGACTAAAGAGCTCCAGCCCGTCTAATCATTGCTCACAGCTCGTTCCTCTATTGATGGGAGCGAGGCGGAGGGACTGTGGGATGGAGATCCAGAGGGTGGGGACAGAGCGCCAGTGGCCCTCCCGACGTGAAAGGTGCTCTATAAATGTAATTTTGTTGTTGTTGATGATCCTGAGTATGATGTCTGGAGAATCTGAACTGATTTACCAATAGAGCCCAGCCTCCTGTTTGCCTTGTTTATTGCTGCCTTGTACTGTGTGTACGACACGGTAACAGATCAAAAGAGCTGACAGTCTCTCTCTCCTGATGTACTGGCCAATAATCTCCCAAGCTAAACTGCTAATTTATCTGATGGCTGTTTGTAGGACATTGCGGTTGCCACCTTTGAGCACAAATACGGTCACGACAGTTGACAATAAACTTTGTGAGATGATTGGACGAGATATAGATTGAACCAATCTTATGATCTTGTGATGTTATTGTGA
Source organism: Hydrolagus colliei (assembly GCA_035084275.1). NCBI lineage: Eukaryota > Metazoa > Chordata > Chondrichthyes > Chimaeriformes > Chimaeridae > Hydrolagus > Hydrolagus colliei. Next base: position 80,773,551 of record CM068745.1, on the reverse strand, counting down.
CATAATTCTAATAATAATAATGATGCTCCTTGTATTTGATACAGCAGCTTATCACATCATTGAGACATCTCAGAGCATTTTTCATGATTTACAGTTGCACACAGCAATGTCCCACAAACCGTCAAGGAGTGAGTGACCAGTTTTATCTGGGAGATTGGCGGCCAAGACACCGGGAGAGAAAGACTGTCTGCTCTTTTTGAATAGCATCACGGAATCTTTAACATCCACCTGAACAGGCAGACGCAACCTCAGTTGTACATCTCATCCAAAGGACGGCACCTCTGACAATGCAACACCCCCCATCCCTGCATTGGAATGTCAGCTGAGACTACGTGATTCCAACAACAATAATAACAACAACATTACGTTGAGGAGTGCCTTTTCACGTTGGGTCAGTGTATCGGACCCAAGCTGGGAGTCAGGATCGGGGAGGGTGGAGGGTAGGGGGGAGGAAGGAGAACGACCAACGGCACGGTTGAAAAGGAGGGTCCTGAGTAGTGTCCGGCGATATATCGATATATCGGTTATATCGATATAATTTTTATACCGATATGCCGATATCGGAATTTAAAATATATCAATATATCGCAAATATCGGTATATCGTGTCCGGCGATATATTGATATATCGGTATATATCGGTATGATGCAGACTTTTTCAACTTGCGCACCCCTGAATACGCGCGCACCTCTGAATGCACATGCACCTCCGAATGCGCGCACATGCTCAGGGCAAAAAAAAACGCGATATCGATATCTATCAAAGTGGGCAAACTGATATATCGATATTGGAAAATTTCGATATCGACGGGCCCTAGTCCTGAGATAGTTTTGAAGGATGCAAAGTTGGGGGTTGGGGCCAAGGTGAAGGGACTGTGGGATGGAGATTCAGAGGGTGGGGGCAGAGCGCCAGTAGCAGGCGAGACAGGGAATGTGAAGTAGGCCAGGGCCCGCTAAGCAGAGGTAGCAGCCAGGTGGGTAGGGCATCTAATAGGTCACAGAAGAAGGGAGGAGCAAGGACATGGAGGGCGTTAAAGATGAGGAATAGGATCTTGAACTGAATCCTCTGTGTTGATTCCAAGTCCCAGTGTGGAGTTTGAACCCACAACCTTCTGACTCACTGTGTCAGGCTGACACACGTATTTTGGAGCAATAGGAGGTGTCCAGGGCTGTACAGTGCTATTCTGGTCCTGCCTTTAACCACCTGTGTAATTCACTATGCTGTTCGTATCCTCCTCAAAGTTTCCCGTGTTTTCCAACCAAGAAATTGATTGTCCGTCAGGTGTTTTCTCAGCTGGATTCTTCGACGGCACACTTAAGAAGCAAGAGAAAGTGGGTAGAAATTATTATAATGATTCTTACATTTGATATCTACCTTGATCACGTTGGGAAAATGCCCCCAAAGTGCTTCACAGCATTTGTAACAATCCTTGCATTTGACACAGTGCCTTACCCGCTGTGCGCAATTGGCTGCCACGTTTCGCCCATAAAATATGCAGTCAATTCACTTCACCACTGTATCCTGTGAAGCACTTTGGGACACCTCAACGACGTGACAATAATTAACCATAATAATAATTCTCGCATTTGATATTGTGCCTTATGATGTCTTCGAGAGGTCGAAACACTTCACAGGATATTCAGTAAAATGGAATGATTGTGTTTTGGGTGAAACGCAGCAGCCAATTGCGCACAGCGGTGTCCCACAGACAGTCATGGATTGAGTGACCGATCTATTATTATTTTTGGATTTCACTTGTTTTCAGAGGAATTGTTCAAACCCCAGAAAATGATCCACCAATTGACTAATAACTGTGTTCCTACTTATTGCTACGTAAACAGATCTGAAGGAAGGCACCTCTGACAATGCAACACACTCTCTCTCACACACACACACACATACACACGCAGCATTGCACTGTCAAGACCAGCGGTTCTCAATTAGGGGTAAATGTATCCCGGGGGGGTACAAAATGATTCCAGTGGGTACAGGTACATTGATTTGTTTAGCTCTCTTATTTAGCATTGTATGTGTGTCCTTGTGTGTGTGTGTGTGTGTGTGCGTGTGTGTATGTGGTTGGGTGGGGGGTACATGATAATGTTGAAAATTAACAAGGGCTACATTATTGAAAAAGGTTGAGAACCTCTGGTCTAGACTATGTGAGCTCACAGTCCCGATGTGGTGCTTTAATCCACAAGCTTTTGTCTCAGAGGCGAGAGTGCGACTGACTGAGCCGGGCTAACAACTGAGACCATTGTGATGACCATCCAACTTACGCATTACGAGTCTGGGTCTGACTGACAGACCAGAGATTGATGTAGGTTTTGTTGTTCTGTGTGGAGCTCCATCAATACATACAATTAACATACCGAGCCACATCCAGTGCAGCACCAACACTTAGAGAGATAACATTACTGTAATAATAATAATAATAATTTCTGCATTTGACTTCCCGCCTTATCAAGTCTTTCAGACTTGAAGCAAAGCGCTTCACAGAATAACTGTAAAGTGTAGTGACTGTGTGTTTGGTGGGCGAAATGCGGCTAGCTGATTGCGCATATTGTCCTCACGTACCTGGTCTTGCCCTGGTAACTGTATCCTAGAGGCAGAGGAGAAAGACATTAGTGAATACCACAGATACAAATCTTTACCCAGATATTAAAATATACCTTTCACACCAACAACAACTTCCGTTTATATATAGCCCTTCGCTCAGGTTATAGGGTCTCAGAATGTCTAGGTATTTTCAATGCAGCTCAATTGACTAGTTAGCTCAGTGGTTAGAGCACTCGCCTCGCAAGTGAGAGATCTGGGTTCAAGGAGGGGAGTGGTGTTATGAGTTGGGAGGTGATCAATAATAAATAATAATAATAATAATCCTTGCATTTTGATATAGTGCTTTTCACATCTTATCGACGTCTCAAAGTGTTTCACAGAATATGCTGTAATGTGAATTTGACTGTACATTTGTGGGTAAAATATTAATACGAATAGTGCAAAGAAATCTAAGTGGGTTTACGAAGGAGAAAAGTGAATGAGATTCTGGTAAATGTGTGATTTAAGTGATTTAGAAAGATAAGATTTATGCAAGTTTCGCTGAAGCACGATTTGGGTGACGTTTATGGACTAAACAATGTTTATATTTGATGAGGCCGATTTTATGCTATTGATGTGGCTCAAAGCAGAGGATTGGAGGGATTTGCATACAAGAGTGAGGATCCTGAAGTCGATCCGCTCTGTGACAGGGAGCCTGTGAAGTCTGGTAAGGACTGGGGTAATCAGGGAATGAAGTTTGGTTCAGGTAGGAATGTTGGCGGCGGAATTTTGAATGAGCTGGAATTTTATGAATGGAAGTGGAGGGAAGACAAGCGAGGAGGGCATTGTAGTATTCCAGCTGAGAGGTGACAAAGGCATGGACCAGGGTTTTGGCAGCTATAGGGGTGAGATATTGGCGGAGACGGGCAATGTGGCGGAGATGAAAGAAGGCCGTGCTGGTGAGGGTACCGGATGTAGGGGAGGAAGGATAACTGGAGGTCGAACCTGACTCCTACAATGAGGTTTGCCAACCCATCCGAAGAAAAGTTAAGTCTGACAATGTTGCTTTCTCTCCTTGCACCGCTTGGAGTGTAATAAATAATAATAATAATCCTTGCATTCTGATCTAGCCCCTTATCATGTCTTTGTGATGTCTCAAAGTGCTTCACAGATTGTACTGAACAGGCAGAAGGGACCTCGGTTTGACATCTCATCCAAAGGACAACAACTCCATTGTTGCAGTGGAGTGTCAGCTCAGGCTATGTGTTTGGTTGTGTGCATGACTGAAAATAATAATAATAATAATCCTTGCATTTGATATAGCGCTTTTCACATCTTCTAGATGTCTCAAAGCGCTTCACAGAATATACTGTAAAGTGAATTGACTGTATATTTGTGGGCGAAATGTGGCAGCCAATTGCGCGCAGCAGTGTCCCACAAACAGTCCAATTTTTTATTGTATTTTTTTTTGGACAGATTATTACTTGGCGTGTGTGTGAAGTAAGGAAACTTGCCCAAGGTTTTGCCCTGACCTGCCTGGATTCAAAACACTTCTAAGGTGAGTGCTCTAACCACTTAGCTACAGGACTCCATTGCCTGAGAATCGCTTTGAGGCGTTTTGACATGAAGAAGCGACTGAATCCAGCTTACGTACTTCACCACAATTGTTCACTTAAGATCTCACTTCCCTCCGGCAACTCAATACCAAACCGAATTGACTACAACATATTCTATTGGATAACATATAGGCTAGTGGTCAGTTCATTCACAAAATGGTTGGAATGGGAGTGTGGTATAGGGGTTGGGTGAAGTAGGGGGGAGGGGGAACTCACGTGGCTGTGTGGCTCTTTTCCTCCTCTTGCAGATCACAATGATCAGGATGATTATGAGAAGCAAGACGACCACTGCGATAGGCACCACAATGGCTATGATTAACCAGTCCTTCGATTCCTCCTTATCTGGTGAAGAATCAGATAGGTACAAAGTTCACAGGAGTACCATCAAACGTACACATCAACCACAACAACAACAACAAAATGACATTTGTATAGCGCCTTTCACGTCAGGAGGACGTCCCAAGATGCTGGACAGTCACTGTGTCAGAACCATGCTGTGGACAGAGTGGGAGGGGAAGTGGGGGGATTAGGAGTTGCCGATGGGACCATCGAAGAGGAGAGTTTTGAGGTGGGACTTGAAGGAGGCCAGGGAGGGGGCGAGGTGGAGGGACTGCGGGATGGAACTCTGGAGGTTGGGGGCAGATTGGCTAAAGGCTCTATTGTGGAGATGGGGAAAGGCAGAGTGAGTCATTGCTTGGATGTGGGGGAGGAAAGACAGCTGAGGGTCAAACAAGACACCTGGGTTCCTGACTGGCTTGGAGAGGTCGAGCGAGCAACCATGGAGGTTATTGCTGCCAGCACCTGATGCGTGCAGGCGCTGGTGCGAGCCAATCAGTAGGGCCTCTGACTTGTTGACATTCAACTATAGAAAGTTAACTCTCATCTAGGACTTGATGTCTGACAGACAGTCGGTCAGGACAGTCATAGTTCTGGAGTCAAGGGTAGAGGCAGAGAGATAGAGTTGGGTGTCATCTGCATACATGTGGAAGTTAACCCCATATCTGCTGATGATGTCACCAAGTGGGAGCATGTAGATGTTGAAAAGTAAGGGGCCAAGGGCAGAGCCTCATGGGATGCCACAGGTGACAGTGCGGGGGTCAAAAAAGAAGCCATTGGTGGCGACAAAGTGTAGACAATGGGAGAGGTAGGAGTTGTAACAGGAGAGGGCAGGTCCACGGAGACGAGGAGAGGTCAACAGTGTCGAAGGTGGCAGCGAGGTCAAGGAGGACAAGGAGGCAAAGAGAGCCCTGGTCCCAGATGTTTGGAATGTCGTTAGAGACATTGACCAGGGCAGTCTCTGTGCTGTGGGCAGCATGGAAGCCAGATTGAAGGGGTTCGAGGAGGGAGTGGCGAGAGAGAAAGCTGCAAAGTTGGGAAGCAACAACTCATTCCAGGGCCTTGGAGAGGAATGGGAGGTTTGAGATGGGGAGATAGCTGAAGAGTAGGGATGGGTCCAGATAATTTTTTTTCAAGATGCAGGTGATGACAGCAGTTTTTAAAGGGGTGGGGACAGTGCCGGTGGATAGGAGAGGTTGATGACATCAGTTACCGTAACTAGAACAACAGGTTCAGTCACAAACTTACACTATGATAACAACAACAAATTCCATTTGTTAACACCTTCAAGTCAAGAGGACTCTCACAAGGTGTTGGACAGTCAAGGATTTGCACAGTGCAAATGTCCGCCACTACCTCACCCCTCAGGCCCAATAACTCTCATTCATGCCTTCATTACACCCAGGCTTTACGATGCCAATGCCCTGCTTGTTGGCCTCCCCAACTCCTCCCTCCATAGGCTGCAGATCATCTAGAACTCTGCAGCCTGTGTCCTCTCCTTCACTAGGCTCAGCGAACCTATCACTTGCATTCTCGCCTGACACCACTGGCTTCCCATCACCCAGAAGATTCAAGATCCTGCTCCTCACCTTTAAAACCCTCGATGGCCTTGTCCCACCCTACCTCTACAACGTACTAACCCCCTACCAAACTGTCTGCTTCACTTTCAAGCCAATCAACAACAACAAAATTACACTTGTATAGCGCCTTTCATGTCAAGAGGATGTCCCAAGGTGCTCTCTTGCCCTCCTTGCCCCAGCTTCTCTTGCCCCTCTAACTCTGACCTGCTGTCCCCCTATGAACCTGTTCGCCTTCTCCATTCAGCTGGCTCTTGCTTGCTCCACGTTCCCCACCCGACCCACCCTACCTTCAGCAGACAGGCTTTCAGCCTCTCTGCCCCACTGGAATTCCATCCCATAGTCCTTTTGCATCGCTCCGTCCCTTGCTTCCTTCAAGGCCAGGCTCAAGACCCTCCTCTTCGTGCCTTCTGCTCTCTCCCTCGCCTTGTAATTCTCTCCCGACCCTCCCCCCTAGCCTGCCCTTCTCCCTTGCTCGGGTCCCGACCTGACTGTTCAGCGCCTTGGGACGTCCTCCTGACATGAAAGGCGTTATACAAGTGTAATTTTTGGTGTTGTTATATACTGTCCCCACACACAATCACAGTGCAAATATATCGATTTTATTTGGACGATTCCCCAAATGTGGGCTGAATAGCCTCCTTCTGTTCTGTATAATTTTATGATAATGACCACCCCTGTACTGCTGTGCGCAATTGGCTGCCGCGTTTTGCCCACAAACATACAGTCAATTCACTTTACAGTATATTCTGTGAAGCGTTTTGAGACGTCTAGAAGATGTGAAAAGCGCTAGATCAAATGCGAGGCTTATTATTCTGATTATTATTAACCTGTCTCCAAGCACATTACACAATAAACTGCATTTGGTGGACAAAGGCAGTAGCCAATTTGTTGACACCAATGTGCCCACAAACAGCCATGGAGTGAGGGACCAATTTTAATACTACTAATAACACCAGTACCAATAATACTACGAATAATAATGATCCGTGCATTTGATATACCGCAGCGCCTTATCACATCATTGAGCGGCAACAACAGCGGCAACTTGCATTTGTATAGCGCCCGTCACACAGGGTAGCATAGCCAGAGCGTTTAAGTGGGAGTGAGCAGGTAGCTGGATCTACAACAGAAGGAAGACATTTAACACACCTTGGACAATCAGGTAGACCACCTTGGTGTCAGACCCAAGAGTGGATTGGACACTGCAACGCACTGATCCAGCGTCGGTCGTCACCACACGGGAGATGGTGAACGTGGAAACAACCCCTTCATTGTTGTTAGTGTAAGAGTGGTTCAGCCGCGGGTTTGAGACAATGGGTCCTGATCCTGTCGTAGAGTCACTCAGAACCAGCTTCTCTTTCATTGACCAGGTAATGAGTTGCCAGTCGTTAGAGAATGTGCAGGTGAACAAAGCCGTCTGGCCAACTGATACAGTTGAGTTAACCGGACCTCTCACCACTGTAGCAGATAAACAGGTACCTGAAAGAAGGTAATAAATAATAATAAGAAGAAGAATCCTTGCATTTGATATAGCGCTTTTCACATCTTCTGTAAAAAGGTGCTATATCAAATTCAAGGATTATTATTATCTTTTTAAGTGTACGTCCTTGTTGCTGGAGCACAACCCACACACCAGCCTCTGCGCAAGATCACTTACCTAGAGATACGCTGAGTAACAGCATGAACCTTCCCACTGCCGCCATGATCCAGGGGTTCCTGGCTGAGATTAGTAAAGGGTTAAATTAATAGTACTGTAGTAGTAAAAGCAGCAGCAACCTCAACCTCTAATCAGCGAACAAAACTGCTTCACACTGACTTGACTTGACTGACTGACTGACTGACTGACTGACTCACTGACTCACTGACTCACTGACTCACTGACTCACTGACTCACTCACTCACTCACTCACTCACTCACTCACTCACTCACTCACTCACTCACTCACTCACTCGTGTATCTGCTCTATCCCACCATCGGCAAGTCAGCTTTCAGCCACTCTGCCCGCTCCCTAGCCTCCCTCCCCTCCCACCACCCACACACTCTCGAAAGGGGAATTCCAATCCCTCCCATGGTTCCACGACTGTTCCGCGCAATTGGTTGCCACGTTCAACGTACAAAATCCACAGTCAAAAATACAAAACCCACTTTACAATAAATGACATGATAAGGCACCGTATCAAATGCAAGGATTAATATTGTTATCGATGTTTTATTATTGTTCCAGAGTCCCTTTGCGTCACCTCACCCTCCCTCGCTTCTTGATTTAAGACTTAATCACTTCAATCTCACCTTCGGGCACCTCTCAGTTTCGATCAGCACCTTTTGCCTTTCCCTTTCACCCCACCCACCACCACTCCTTTGAACCAACCACAGCCCATCCCCCCCCCACCCCCCCCCCCCGAAGCTGTGTAAAACCATCCAATATGAGCAGTGCTGCATCAAAGGACATTTCCTTGTGTCTTTCCCCACTCTCAGAGGGCACCAGAAAATATCAGGCCCAGGTTAGTCGAAGGACAAAGGACACACAGACTAGCATTGTGGTTAGAGCACTCACCTCGCACGCGAGAGGACTCAGTTTCACTCAAATGACTGTGCGACACTGCTGTGCACAATTGGCTGTTGCATTTTGCCCGCAAAACATACAGTCAATTCACTTTGCAGTAAATTCCGTGAAGCGCTTTGAGACGTCAAGGTGTTATATCAAATTCAAGGATTGTTATTATTATTTGCTAAGTCCTGGAGTTTAACAACAACAACAACTTGGATTTATATAGCGCCCTCCACGCCAGACAGCGTCTCAGAGCGCTTCACAATAACCGATCCCAGGGCCGAGCCAGGGGGAGGGGGGAGAAAGGTGACCAAAGGCGCGGTCGAAAAGAAAAGTCTTTAGGCATCGCCTGAAAAATAGGAAAGGAGGGGGCGAAGAGAAGGGAGTGAAGAAGGGAGATTCAGAGCCTCGGAGTGTAGGGTTGAGTGAGAGAATAATAAGGAATACCCCTTGCATTTGATATAGCGCCTTATCACGTCTTTGAAATGTCCCAAAACGCTTCACAGAATATGCTGTAAAGTGAATTGACCCGTGTATTTTGTGCGTGAAATGTGGCTGTCAAATGTCCCAAAAAACAATTCAGTGGATTCAGTGACCAAACTATTATTATCATTTTTTTGTTACCCCCAGAAAACCAACGTGCCAATCAACTAACTACTGAGTTCCTAATTATTCCTAGAATTTCCTATCCCCAGTGACTTGTCTACCCCTCCAAGTCAGCTGTTATAATCAGTGCCCTCCTATTACGGAAATTCTCTCCTAATCGGCCTCCCCAGTTCCTCCATTCATAGGCTGCAGGCCATCCAAAACTCTGCAGCCCGTGTACTATCCCGCACCCGCCTCCGTGACCACATAACCCCCACCCTCGCCCGTCTCCACTGGCTCCCCATCCTCCAGAGGATCGAGTTTAAGATCCTCGTCCTCACCTACAAGGCCTTACACGGCCTTGCCCCATCCTACTTAACCGATCTACTCTCCCCCTACGCCCACCCGGACCCTCCGTTCAACAGGACTTGGCCTGCTCCAAGCCCCCCGCCCGAACCGCCCCACTATCGGAGGCCGGGCCTTCAGTTTCTCCGCTCCCACCCTATGGAATGCCATCCCTCAATCCCTCCGTTTTGCCTCTTCCCTTTCCTCTTTCGAGGCCGGTTTGAAGACTTTCCTCTTCGATTGTGCCTTTTGTTCCACCCCGAACTCTTTTACCTCCCCTTCGTGTTTCACCCCTTCCCGAACACTCCCCTCCCAGCTCGGGTCAAACGCCTCTTGTTCGGCGCCTTGGGACGTCCTCCCGACGTGAAAGGCGCTCTATAAATGTAAATTGTTGTTGTTGTTGTTGTTGCCCTGGAATACTGTGTACCTTTATCACGTCATTACCTGCAGAAAGCAATCTGCCAAGTGACTAACAACCGCTTTCCTACTCAAACAAAAAGCGCTCGACCAAATGCAAGGGTGATTATTATTATTATTAAACAGAGGTGTACGGAGTGAGGAACCTTGCCTGGGGTTCGTTTCACCCACCTGGAAATCGGCCGGACACACGCAACCTCTCCACTTGCCTGCGATGTCCCGAGTCAAAAAGCAATGATGTCTCAAGAAAGAGAGAGTGGGTGGTGGGGGGGTGGGTCCTGGGTGAGTGGTGTGGGGGAGAAGTGGTCTGGGAGGCAAACAGACTCGCAGTCTGTCAACCAAGAGTGTGCAGGAGAGAGCAGACAGCATCTCGGAAATCGGGTGCGAACTTTACACAGAGAAAGCGGGGTATTTGTCCCTTCGGGTCCAATAGCAGGGCAGCGTTACTCGACCGAAAGGTTAAAGTCTGCAGAGATTAATATTTAACTAGTGCCTTATGTCGTGAAGCCTGCAGCACACTGTCACATCATGAAACTCCACCCCAACCTGACCCACCTCAACCATTTTCAACTGAAATCCTGCAATCACTTGCCAGATCGAATAATAATTGTCATGTTGATTGTTTCTTGTGTCCCGTAGCGTATTGGTTACAGTGCTTGCCTCGCAAGCGATAACCTGGTTTCGGTTCCCAGGTAGGACAAAACCTTAGGCAAGTTTCCTTACTCCTACCACTTCTGTTTACCTAGCAGTAAGTAGGAACTCGGTGCTTAGTCAATTGAAGGATCATAGCATATTCTGCGAAGTGCTTTAATAATAGTAGTAATTATTATTAGTAGTAATAATAGCGCTTTTCACATCTTCTGGACGTTTCAAATGGCTTCACAGAAAATACTGTCAAGTAAATTAACCGTATATTTGTGGGCAAACAGGGCAGCCAATTGCGCACAGCAGCGTCCCACAAACTGTCGTGCGCTGAATTTGACCCATTTTTTTTGAGGGATTATTATCAGGTGTATGGGGTAAGGAAACTTGGTTTCGCCCCGACCTGCCTGGAATTGAACCTGGGTTTCTCGCTTGTAAGGCGAGTGCTCTAACTACTGAGCTGCAGGACTCCAGATGTTCTGGAGCTTTGAGGCGTTCCAATGATGTATAAGGCACTATATCAAAAGCAAGGGATGTTATTAGCGGAAAATCTCTTCTGAAGCGGGTCTGAACAGCAGACGTCAGGATCACAATCAATTTCTGTATACTGTACATTCACCAGAGGGAAGGGTTGAAAATCCTCATACTCACTTTCAGCACTTCGGGATGTCCTCCTGGCGTGAAAGGCGCTGTAAAAGTGTAATTTTGTTGTTGTTCAAACCTCTCCACAGCCTGCTCCTACTTATCTCTGTGACCTGCTAATCCTATATCAATGTGTCCAATCCCTCCTAGTTTCACAATGTAACTATCGCCCGAGGGGCGAGCAGTAAAAATAATAATCCTTGCACTTAATGCAGCACCTTATCATGTTGTTGAGACGTCTCAAAGCGCTTCACAAAATATATTGTAAATAATGATAATAATCCTTGCATCTGATATGGCGCTTTTCACGTCTTCTAGTCGTCTCAAAGCGCTTCACAGAATATACTGTAAAGTGAATTGACTGTATATTTGTGGGTGAAACGCGGCAGCCAATTGAATTTACTGTATTTTGTGGGTGAAATGCAGCAGTCAGTTGTGCACAGCAGTGTCCCACAACCAGTCGTGGATTAAGTCACCAAATCATAAGAAAATAAGAACATAGCGATAATAGTAAAATCACCATTTAAAAAAAATGATTATCCCAGGAAAGCCATCATCCAACTGACAAACAACTGGGTTCCTACATACTGCTAGGTAAACAATGGGATGTGGGGTAAACAAACTTGCCTAAGATTTCACCCTGTGCTCTAACCAATATGTTACAGGACTCCAGTATTGAGGGGAGTGGCATGATAAAGGTATGAGAGAATGCAAATGTTCAAGTCATCACCCAGTAATGTCACTGACTCACTCCATGTAATAAATTATCTGTTTCACTTACCAAAGAGATGATTGGCAGTTTATTATTGCTGCAGCTCAGATAAGTCATGTGCAGTGAATACAAAATACACAGTGTGTTCTGTGTAGCACTTTAAGGTGCCTATTTGATAAGGAGCTATAAGTGAATGACAAATTTTATTTATTGCCCAGGACACCAGTCGGGAGAGATAAACTCCCTTCTCTTTCAGATTAGTGCTAGTGATGTCTTTAATGTCCACCTGAAACGGCAGATGGGACCTCGGTGTAATGTGTCAAGCAAAGGATGGCACCTTCAACATTGCAACACTCCCTCCCCAGCCATCGCTGCACTGAAGTGTCAGCCTTCATCATTTTAAGTCAATGTCAACAACAACTTGCATTCACAATCTCCGGGCTTCATATTGGCGGAATCTGCCAATAAGCCATGGGGAGAGAGGGGGCAAGGCGAATGGATTCAGGGAGAGTGTTCCAGAGTTTTGGGGTACAGTGGCTGAAAGTGTGATGTCCGATGGCGGAGCGAAGGGGACGAGGGGCAAAGCGGAGGCCAGAGCCAGCCGAGAGGAGGCAGCTTGGCCACCCACAAGCTTCTGACCCAGACTCAAGAAAGCTACCCACCGAGCCAGGCTTCTGTCATAACGTGATTCCGAACAGGAATCTGTAAGGAAACATCACTGCTCGGAAAAATATTATTATCCAGGGAACTGACAGGAAACAGGACTGCCAAAAATAGACCTCGGAGTCCTGGCAGCACAGACTATAAATACCCTCCTGAGGCTTAAATGTTGCTGAAAGAAGAAGTGAAGAAAATTCCCGAGAGAACGACAAAAAAAACATATACAACAACAACAACAAAATGACATTTGTAGAGTTCCTTTCACATCAGGAGGATGTCCCAAGGCGCTGGGCAGTCAGTGTTTTGGACCCGAGTTGGGGTCAGGATCAGGGAGGGTAGAGGGAAGGGAGGGGAAGGTGGAGTGATCAATGAGGTGGAACTTGAAGGAGGCCAGGGAGGGGGCTGCGATTTAGCTACAATCACAAGATAGCTTGGATGACAAAGGATCCCTTTGCTCTATTTAATCTTATCCCTCCAGAGCACCAAAATCAAAAGATAGATACCTCACTGTTTTTCCACTGTCAACCCTAGAGACACCTATCATATACACATTATCAATGATAAACAACAATCCATCTTTCACAACACCAGGTCGTCTCAAAGCACTTCACAGTATACGATGGGGCTCCACCTTCCTCTCTTCTCCTCAACTAATCTGATCTAAAAGCGCTCTGAGACGCCGTCCGGAGTGCATGGGGGGGGGGCGCTATATAAATCAAAGTTGTTGTTGTTATAATCAAGTGTTTTCTCATTGTCCTTTGGGGTCATGTCGTGTAGTGGTTAGAGCACTCGCCTCGCAAGCGAGAGGATTCGGGTTTGATTCCCATTCGGGAAAAACTATAAGCAAGTCTCCTTACTCCACGCGGCTCTGTTTATTTAGCGGTCAGTAGGAATCCGATTGTTAATCCATTGCCAGGTTGCGTCTCATGGGGTGATAATCCCTTCAAAAAAATTGTAATAGTAATAAATTGGTCGCTCAATCCAAGACTGTTTGTGGAACACTGCTGTGCGTGCAGTTGTTTTGCCCACAAAGTATACACTTTAGTGCTTAGAGATAGCTCAACGTTGTGATAAGGCACTATTTCAAATGCGGGGATTATTATGAGTGTGTTATAAATGCTAGCCAGTAGTTAGACACAACCCAACATCCCACAGACTGTGTCTGTGCCTTGACATTATTCCTGTGTCTGGCTGACTTTAGTTTGCACTCTAACGACATGAATATTGTCCATTTTGCTGCAGCTCCTCCAAGTGGTTAATCTTGTGTTGCAACATGAAAACATCAATGTAGTGTATAACGCAATGCTTTGCATTTGATACAGTGCTATTCTTGTTATTAGGACATCTCAAAGCCTTTCACAGGATTTTACTATAAATTGCTCTGTCCTCCTGGGAGAGAAAGCAGGGTCTCCTCGGATATCTCTGTCAATGGATTATCGGAATCGAGCTGGCCCTCTGTGATGGTCTCTAGTCCAGCAGTCCATGGCACTGCTGATGACAGCACAACCGGACTGGCTCATTGTCAGATATTGGAGGGGTGGACCAGTCACTGGGGGGCAGGGAATCCTTCCTCTCAGCTCCTCTTAACCCTGCAAGCCAAAGCCCAAATGTGTAGGGTGATCCTATGTGTAGGGCAGGCAGCAGGAAAGCTTGCCAGGCAGTGATATCGATGGCAAGCTACGTGGTTTAGAGCTGATTAGACTCTAGGAGTTACCCCTAATGCACCTTCGGGGTCCGTAAGCTTTGGTTCTTGCCAACCTGTGCCTTTTGTCAATCATAATTAGGTAAGGCAGGATGTGTCCCTCCAGGGAGAGAACTCACACTCCATTCCAACAGTTTATCTGTGGGATTCCCATGTACATGGATTCTCAGCTTGGTTTGGATACTCCTGGTCAAACTCAACCAAAAAAGGAATAATAACAATTTGGTCACTCATTCCAACACTGTCTGTAGGACACAGCTGTGTGCAATTGGATGCTGAATTTCACCCACAAAATACAGTCACCTCACTTCACAATTGTTGTTTCTAATAACATGGGAGGGAACAATTGCACCTTGCCAAATTGTATCTTGAGATAGCATTTTATCACATGTTCAAATATGTCTGAAGCCAGTGGTCAGAACGGCTTTGATTAGAGAGATGAAGCAATGCATAGAATAAGAGTGCAGGGAGAAGATTGGAGTTCTGTTGATCTCTCCAGTCTCCACTGCTGAATTGGAAAATTGTACTGAGTAATTATAGTCTCTGGCCTTCCGGAAAACCAGCTATTCTTCAGGCGAGACATTAAACTGAGATCTCATCTGCCTGTTCAGGTGCATGTTAAAGATCTCATGGCAATATTCGAAAAGAGAAGGGAGTTTCTTCTGGTGTCCTGGCCAACAATGCCCCAAATAAAATTGGTTACTCGCTACATTCCTGTTTGTGGGATATTATCGTGGGCAAATGATTGCCGAGTTTTGCCCACTAAAAACACTGTCCATCCACTTCACAGTACAGTATATATTGTGAAACACTTTGAGACTCAATGATGCCTTAGGGCCTTAATTTGCATATCAAATTCAAGGATCATTTCTTTTCTTTCTCATCTACTCGTGTTCTATGGCAACAGAGAGAGGAACAAGCTCAGAGTTAGGGATTTCTCAGGCAGGCTATTGTGGAATGTTATAATAATAATAATAAGTAAATAATAATCCTTGCATTCTGATATAGCGCTTTTCACATCTTAGCGACGTCTCAAAGCCTCAAAGTCATGATAATTGTGACAACTTGGTGTAACCTTGATCTGAATGGTGTCTATTCTTCCCTTGATTTTTCATGCAGAGGAGTGATATGTGGCTAGACTTTTTATGCAGAAGTGGGGGTAGGGGGTGTTTTGGGAGTCTCAAACTCTGAGATATAGATGGTAGGCGTGGAGAGAGTGACATTCGTGAGTTGTTTGAAGTCAGTGCTCTCTTAATAATAATCACAATAATAATTCTTGAATTTGATACAGCTCCTCATCATGTCATTGAGACATTTCAAAGTGTTTCACAGAATATACTGTACTGAAGCAAATTGACTATACATTTTGTGGGCGAACAGCAATTGCGCACAGCGGCGTCCTAAAAAAGCTGTTGATTAACCCAAGTCCACCTATGCAGACCCCTAGACACTAATAATAAATACTACTAATAATAATCCTTGAACAGTATTTGATATAGCGTTTTTCATGTCATCTAGACCAGTGGGTCTCAACCAGGGGTAGATGTACTCCAGGGGGTACAAAATTACTTCCGGGGGGTACGGGTAGCGGTACATTGATTTATTTAGCTCTCTTATTTAGTGTTTTATAGCCTTCCAAATTGTATATTTAATTGTTATTCATCTTGTTTTGTATGTGCTAGTTATTCTGTTATATAAGAAAAGCTTGGTCATAAAATGCAAGTGGAATGAGGGGGGTGGTGTGTGTGTATATTGTGGTTGGGTGGAGGTACATGATAATGTTGAAAATGAACAAGGGGTACATTACTGGAAAAGATTGAGAACCACTGGTCTAGACATCTCAAAGCGCTTCACAGAATATATTGTAAGGTGAAACTGCAAGAAGTTGCTGGGAAAACTCAGTAAAGTCAGGCAGCATCTATGGAGAAAGGAAAAGTGAGGCAGTGGCGGAGTCTGGCAGCGTCGCGGAGGTGCGGAAGGCAGCAACCGGTCATGGCGCGGATCTGGGGGAGGAAGCTGCGCCAGTTCGGGGTTGAACGCAGGGTGGACTATGAACGGGTGGACTTTGTTACGAATCAAAGTTGTTGTTGTTGGGCGCCCAAGACGCCCAGGTTCCTGACTGGCTCAGAGACATGGAGAGTAACAGCCTCGGATGCTGATGCTTCCAGCGCCTGAAGTGCGGAGCCGCTGACACGAGCCAATCGGGGGGGGGGGGGGGGGGGGGGGCCGTCTTGTTGACATTTAGTTGGGAGGAAGTTGTCCCTCGTCCGTCCAGGACTCAACGTCGGGACAGACACGCGGTCAGAACGCCAGTGGTCCTGGAGTCGAGGGTGGAAGTGGAGGGTGGGGGGGGGGGGGGGGGCAGGATCCTGGGTGATGTCACAATGGGGGAAATCCTGGATGACGTCGAGGCGGCAATCTTGGGTGTCGTCACGGAGGAGAGATCCCGGATAAAACCACGTGGGCAGTCGTGGGTGACGTCACAGGCGGCCATCCACGCGTCGGGTGGTGGCGGCGGCGGCGGAAGTGACGGTGGCGACGGGCGGAACTGACGAAAGGGGGACAGACGGAAGTGATGAGGCGGACAGGCGGCAGGCAAAGGCGGCCCTGGAGTGACGGTGAGAGGGACAGGCACATACATCCCCCACACATACATCCCCCCCCCCCACACACACACACATCCCCCCCCCCACACACACACATCCCCCCCCCCCCCCCACACACACACATCCCCCCACACACACACACATCTCCCCCCCCACACACACACATCCCCCCCCACACACACACATCCCCCCCACACACACACACATCCCCCCCCACACACACACATCCCCCCCACACACACATCCCCCCCCCACACACACACACTCCCCCCCCCCCACACACACACATCCCCCCCCCCACACACACACACATCCCCCCCCCACACACACACATCCCCCCCCACCACACACACACACATCCCCCCCCCCACACACACACATCCCCCCCCCCACACACACACACATCCCCCCCCCACACACACACATCCCCCCCCCACACACACACATCCCCCCCCCCCACACACACATCCCCCCCCCACACACACACACACATCCCCCCCCCCACACACACACATCCCCCCCACACACACACACACATCCCCCCCCCCCACACACATCCCCCCCCACACACACACATCCCCCCCCCCACACACACATCCCCCACACACACTCCCCCCCCCCACACACACACACATCTCCCCCCCCCACACACACATCCCCCCCCCACACACACACATCCCCCCCCCCACACACACACATCCCCCCCCACACACACACATCCCCCCCCACACACACACATCCCCCCCCCACACACACACACACATCTCCCCCCCCCCCCCACACACACAATCCCCCCCCCCCACACACACACATCCCCCCCCCCACACACACACATCCCCCCCCCCCCCCACACACACACATCCCCCCCCCCCCCACACACACACACATCCCA